>KZ061647.1:327669-356125 GCA_002091835.1 Anopheles maculatus
GTGTCGCGGCGTGTGCATTGCACGATTTCACTTCTCAGCTGGCGCTGAAAGTTGAGCACCCGCAGTGCCCGCAGCTCGATCAACGCTTTCATACGCAAATCTTCCGGCATCGAGGCGGGCAGATTAGTAAGCTCCTCCAGCCGGAGAGCTATTCGGGCGGCCAGGCGATTTTCACGCTCCTGCAATATTGTTAACGGGTCCAGTCCGGCTGGTTTGGCGACAGTGGTGACGCGGTTTTGCTTCGGCATCGGTTGCATCGTCGGTGCTTGGGCTGCAGGTCTTGGGCCCGGGCCGCCAGCCGGTCCTTGCGAGCTGGGACGGGCTGGCTGTCCTACGGTGGACAACATTTGCTGCTGCTGCTGCTGCTGTTGTTGTTGTTGTGGATGTACGTGTGCTACACCCGTTGAATGAGATTGTTGTTGCTGTTGTTGCGGATGTCCGCCATGTTGACCGTGCCCGACTTGGGGCGGACCACCGCCCATTGCCATCCCAGGCAGGGGACTTTGATTCGGTGGCATTCCACCTCCGGTCCCGATCGGTGGTTTGTTCGGACCCGTTGCATCTTGTGCACCCGGTGCTCCCTGCTTGCCGGGTGGACCCTGCATGACGGGCTGCGGCCCTCCCGGATGATTTGGACCTTGAGGCGGTCCTTGTGGCTGTTGTTGTTGCTGCTGCTGGGGACCCTGCTGTTGATGTGGCGGCGGTTGTGGCTGTTGCTGCGGCGGTGCCTGCGGTACCATTCCCGGCTGGGGTGAGGGTCCACCCGCTGCGTTCGGGTACGGACTGGCCGGAGGAGTGGGACACTGCGGAGGCGTACCATCGGCACGCTGGGCTAAAATCTGTGACGCCAACTGCTTGCTTATCGGCTGATGGCGCACCAACAAGCGGTATGCCATGATTTGTCCGCGCAACTGGTGGAGCTGTGGAGCGTTCAGATTCTGTTGCTTGGAATTAGCGCGCAATGCCAGCAGCTGGGAATAGCGTGGATCTTCTTGCAATCCCTTCTCTTCCATGGAATCGATGGCCCTTTGCAGTGCGTTTAAATTTTCCTGACCAGGCGGTGGTGGTGGTGGAGCCGCACCGGGCATCATTCCAGGGTTGGATGCGCCGGGAGGCATTGCTTGTCCCGGTCCCGGACCTCCAACTCCTTGCATCGGTACCGGTGGTGGAGGTCCCTGCAAATAATGTAAAAGATATCAATGATTTAGTTTTTTCGCTGGTTAACTATTAGGGCATGGTTGGCAGCTATGGACGCAGAATATCAAGCCGTCGAGTAGGAGATCCAGCAAACAGTGCAATCTTTACTGATTTACATTGAGCAAACACGGTGTTATACAAGAAGCTCATAAAAAGGGAACGAAAGCGGCATCTCCAGATACGACACATTGCTTTTTCTATTTGCACGGCTTATCTGGCTGACTTGCACACAAACACTAGCACAAATGCGCCAACGCCAAACGTCATTGGGCGGTATGGTATGAGTATGATGATGCTGGTAGCGCTGTCATCATACCAAGTTGAACAGCGGAACGGTGACGGTGGTGCGTTATTTGCTTCGTGTGTAGTAGAGCAGTTTATCGTAAAAATCCAAGAGATCTGCTGACAGCTAGCAGCACCCAACATCATGTGTGACGAGAAGGAAATCCAAGCAGCGTTCGACGTTGCCGTGGAGCTAGTGAAAAAATGCAACGAAATAGTGTCGGAGGGATTCCGTACCGCTTCCAAGCGCGTTGAGGTGAAAGGGAAACACTGGGATCTGGTAACGGAATACGATCAACGAGTGGAGGATGTGTTGATTGCAGGACTGCGGCAACACTTTCCTCATCACAAGTTCTGTGCGGAAGAAGCGTCATTTGCTAGTGGTGCCGCATTGACGCTCGGTCCGGAACCTACATGGATCATTGACCCAATTGATGGGACTGTTAACTTCGTACGGGGCGTTCCATTCACATGCATTTCGGTGGCATTGGCGGTTAATGGTGAAATTCAACTCGCTATCATAGCTAACCCTACGGCCAACGAGCTTTACACCGCCATTAGAGGGCAAGGGTCATTTTTGAACGGTTCCCGCATCACGACGCGCGGCACTGAAGTGGTAAGCGAAGAAACAATTTTAAACTTCTTACTTCCTTTCATTTGATAACAAAATTTGTTCCTTTTTCCTCACAGCTCAAGGAAGCACTTGTCGGGCATGAGTTTTCGATCGGAAGCTACAAACCCATCCGGGCAGCATTATTCGAACGCGGACAGCGATTCATTACCGAATGTGTAGGATTACGAGCATTCGGTTCGGCCGCCCTCACGTTAGCATACATCGCTAGCGGACAGATCGATGTGTACAGCATACAGTTCCTTAAGCCCTGGGACATTGCGGCTGGCGCGCTGCTTATCCAGGAAGCTGGAGGCACGGTTATTAACATCACGGGCGGAAAGTATGATATCATGAAGCCGGATATTATAGCTGCGAGCAGTGAACCGTTGGCGCAGCGAGTGTTGCAAATTATACGCGAAGTTGAAGAAGATTTACGCCAAGCGAAACCAACGTAGTAACACCGTTCAGGTTCGATCGATGCCATATCAATAAATTCACAACGAGAGCTTTACTCGTGCTTAAACGTGCAGTGGGGGGATTTACTATTGATCACTGGGTACATACCGCATTTGGAGGCATCGAATGGCCCGGATATCCTCCCGGTACCATTCCCGGTGGCAACGGTGGACCTTGTCCCGGATGTCCAGCCATACCGGGATGGGGTGGCACCGAGTGCCCCATAACCGGATGAGGTGGATGTTGCGGCATATGTTGGGGTCCGGTCGGTGGCATATGATGCGGTGGTCCTCCGGGCCCATGTCCTGGAGCACCCGGCGGACCCGGTGGTGGTCCGTTCATATGTGACGGGTGCTGAGGTGGCGGTGGCCCGTGAGGGTTTGGTGGTTGGGTACCGTGGGGCGAAGGAGGTACCTGCATCGGCATATGCGGTCCGGGCGGGGGCCCTGGTTGCGGCGGTACATGATGACCGGGCGTTGGCATGTGCGACGGTACCTGACCCTGGCCAGGATGCGGCGGTGGAGGTGCTTGCTGGTATGGACTGTGTGGCGAAGGTGACGGTGCAGGGCTTTGGGACGGTGCTTGCGGTGGAGGCATTGGACTATTCTGGGGCGTCGGGCTAGCCATCGATATACGGTAATCACACGAAAGATTTCAACTAGTCACGATACACCACTACGCTCAACCCGTGCAAACTTCGGTAAATCTACGATCAATTCATAGCGTACGCACTTCAAAAACCGCTTCGCTGAGTTTCACTGCGGCTTGCCTCTGCAATAGAAAATGGCTGCCGTTTGGATTTGGTTGCACACTACACAAACACACAACAATGCTTCTCGAGATCACACCGCCGTTCCGATACCGTGACGGTCGCAATGAATGCAATTCACACTCTCGCGTAAAGTGATTAACAAATTCACATTAGATATTGAATATTCTAACAGATTTATGCAACTTTTTGTGCTTCAAGCATCCTATACCAGTCACGCAGACCGCTTTGTTCGTTGAATGTAATTAATGTCAGATGAGTAAGTTTTTCTCACTTTTCCGGCGTTCGTGCCAAAGTTTCTCATATTTTCTTGATTCGAGCTGTTTATTCTCACCTCTTCGAGCATATCTGCTCTCACCGAGCTGCTCGCCAAGAATCCGTGTTGCCAGCATCGTTTTCGTGTGAATAGTCGCGTGGAGTTTTTTTTTGTATTTTCAGCTACAGGAATCTTAAGGATACATGAATAATATTGAATACGATTTCTGCCGATGAAGGAAACTCAAAAAGTACATTTCTACTGAAAAATAACACGTTTAACACATTAATAGATATTAGAACATATGCATATGATTATAGTATGAAATATTGCGATATTCAAAAAGAAATTTTGAGCATGCATAACCAAAACAAATATCACATATTGGGCTTATTTAGAATAATAATTACGGACTGTTTCTGAATTGAAACTTATATCAATTAACATCTAGCTTCAAATATTAATCAAACTTGAACTAATGATAGTAAAATCGATTTTTCGCGATAATAAACCCATTCGTATTTTAACAGGAGCGACGAAATAGCAGATACATTTTATTTTGTAATTATGGTATTATTCTATTTGCTTGCTCTTTTGCAAACACGGAGTGGCTGGAAAACCTAATTCAATAGGTGTGTTGTTACGTTCCATGAGCAGATATTGTGCCCTTTTCTTGAAGATTTACATGCGGCATCCTCTCTCTCTTGCTTACAGCACGCCAACGACGTTGGTGACCATGAATTGTATCTGTTTAAAACATTCATCATCAATTGCCCACACTAGAATCTACAGCATCTGACAGAAACAGAGTTTTTTTTTTACATTTGTGTCCTGCTTATGAAATCCTTATTCATAAATATCTTCCTTGTCAGCGATATACTGAACAATGTCGGCAGGTCTGAAAAGCTTTTCTGCGTCTCCATCGGGAATTTCAAAGCCTGCAATGAGAAACGTACCAGACACATTAGATCCGAAGAGCATTGGAAGGTTTTTGAAAACATGTTGCTTACCGAATTCGTCTTCCATGGCCATTATCACCTCGACGTGATCCAACGAATCGAGCCCGAGGTCGTTGATGAAGTGCGACTCCAGTGAGAGCTGGAGAATCAATGAAATAAAAAAAAATGTTTCAAAACAAACCCGAAAATACTGGTTGCAGATGTATATGGAATTTCGACAATCCGTGGTACAGCAAAAACAATCGCTGGCAACAACGAGATGGGTAGATTGCTGGTTCTCATACTACAGTTTGAAACTTAGAGCAAACAAAAGAAGCTACGGAAAGTAAGGTCGAGCAGCAACAGAACGTACCTTTTCAGGATTGACTTTGTCGTACAGCTTAAGCACCAGCAGGACACGCTCTTTGATCAGCTGCAGTGTTAGCGGTTCCTTAGCACTGTAATTTCTGACTATCTCTAGTTGCCATCGACCATTTTGCTACGGATGTCACACGAAGGAGGAGGGAGAGGAGGGAAGAGAAAAAAGAAAAACAAATCCTATCAAATCACTAGAATTCGCACCTTGTCCGCTGTAACTTTATCGTAAGCTCCAACAACTTTTAGCACGCGCTGTCTGAGCTCGTCCACGCTTGGTTTGGTGGCAAAGAATCTTTGTCCGTTCCATACTTTCGGCTGCGGCAAAGGAGTAGCGGAAAATTGTGTTACATAAATGGGGCTCCGGCACGAACCAGACAAAATAACACAGGGTTTCTAACCTCAATGGGGGAGAGCAGCGCGGAGGCCGGGGCTGTCAAAAACTTCTCATTACACCGCTCCCGCCGGACAACCGCAACAGAGGACACCGATCGCAGCAGTACGCAACGGAGAAGGGACGTATTTCGGCAGGCCAGGCTGCGAACACTATTCACCAATGATGCCATATTCTGGTACGGTTTCACCGATTTCGGATGGCAGTTTAAAACTCGCGAAAACTTCGCCTCCTACTCGCACGTCGGAGAAAGAGATAGTGATGCGTTGCGATGAAATTTGTTTCTAGAGCAAATGGCAAATACGGTGCAATTGATTTGACAGCAAAACATCGCAATGGGGAGATGTTTACACTGTCGAATGTAGTACTTGAACTAAAAATGTACGTTTGCTGGAATTATTGCAAACTGTCCAAAATGGTTTATGGAGTTTTTAAATTCGGATGAAAAGATATTCATGTGGGATGTGGCTTGAATTGTGTGTTCTACTTAAATTCAAATGAAAATCAAATAATTTTTCTCACTGAAAGCAATATTCAAGTTCCAAGATTCTCTCTGACCATTTCTTGCCTCTTTTTTTACTATGGCCTTGCACGCGGGAAAATGATAACGATTTCTTTAGTTTATTACTTTTGATGAAGAAAATTTGACTATCCAATACAAAATCAAATTCCGTTTTGTTCACGATATAGCTTCTCGGATTCAAAGACTAGGAACAATGTGCATTGCACACGTTGGCAGAAATAGTAAATTGAAAAACAAACTTTTCAATAGAAATACTTCAAACTAAAATATCGTGCTTTACAAATAGTTGTTCGTTTGCTAATGATAAGTTAAATGAAAACATTTTCTGCAAGATCATTCTTGAGTCAATCAAACTCATCAGGTGTAAGTAAACAACGACGCCATTTAAACAATGCTATTAACGGGGGCAGTCCGATTGAGGAGCATCAGCTCCAGCACCCGTCTGTACATGGCATGACTGAGGATCGAATCTCCCAACGGATCGTTGCCCCATAGTAACGAATGACTATCTGGCAATATGTCTAGTAAGTCAGAAGGGCATGACTTAGCTAGCAGGTCGCTAAGCCAAGAAGAAGTTATCATTTCTTCCGCCAATAGAAAAAACAAATCAAAAATCTAATTAATCTTCTTCGGAACACCTTGTTTCTATTACATGTTGACCATGTTTGTAAACCGAATATGTATGTAAGTTGTAAATCAAATATGTATGTAAAGTCCTATCAGCAATAATCCAGAACTTATGGCAACTTCTGGCTTTGACTAAAAATAAGATGTTTGTATGAACGTGTTTTTTTTTTAATTCAAATAGTATATTCTCGAAATAAAAATTAAACATGCAATAAAAATGGGGCTAAATAACTAAATGATCTGGTAGAGAAAAGTTACTAACAGGATTAGTATAAATTTCATTTTAAATTCTTAGCTGATGATGGTATTAATTATAAAAATCGTAGCGAATACAAAAAGAAAAACAAATCAAACAAATAAGTGGATGGCACTGGTCAGTCGTTCTCAGTGTAATGGTAACCGTCATAATAATAAGGTTAGTGGTACTAATATTCGGCTTAAAAAATTTGGTCTTCTATCATCACAGGCAGCTCATCATCATCCTCACTGTTAGAATCGGGTGAACTACAACGATTTTTGTGCACGTTCGGGGAATGATCCACATCATTCATCAAGTTATCGTAAATTTGCGCTTCAGAATTGATTTCCGGTGCTTTAGAGGCTCCACCAGCAACCGTGTTTCGAGCCGATAGTTTAAGTTTTTTGCCACACAGCACTGCTTCATCCGCTAGATGTGAATTGTTAAGTGCGAAATCCTCCGATCGGCTAGGTTCCCTAAGCTGCAAAAACCACAGCTCCTGTGCGATTCGCCTGAGACCTGGTATGGCATTGACTTGCGCGAGCAGTTTCGGATACTTACAGATCACCCGCATGCAATTAAACTTAAGATTATCTTCGAACGAAGCGGCATTTATAAGCTTAACGGATGATTTAGCGGACGTAGATGATACCATCGGATAGATTGCCATTCCTTCCTCTCGAGGTATTTCGGAATAAGCACGTCCAAGTGAACGGCGGTTCAGATAGTATTCCAAGGTCCCGCGAAACATGTCCACGTAAATGCCAATGATGCGTCCTCGGCTAAACTTTTTCCCGTAATACTTCAGCTGACCGTTGTGTTGAGCTAGACCTCGATAGGAGTAGCCCCATGATTGCTCATCGATGCCGAGCACGCTGGTAAAAGAGAACTGGTGTCTTAGCAAATCCACCTTATCAGTTCCAATGCCAAACATCTAAAAATGAAACCAGACAACAATAAAATGTAATTAATATGTTTGTTTGGGTTCCTGATACGCCTAGAGGCAACGACGGGAAAAAAAAACAACAACAAAAAAATACATGATACGAAGAGATGTCTGCAAGATTCTGGAGATATCGCGTAGCTGAGAACATTCGTAAGTGTAATTGTGTACAGTCTATACCCGAGATACGCGGATAATGGGGACCAGAGAAATCCGCGTATCTCGAGTTTCCGCGTATCTCGAATATTGCTTGACACATAGTTTATAGTTCCTGTTCAGGGATCCAGCATACATGCACATGTAACGAATAAATTTGAAAACGGTGTCGTCTTCATAACGGTGTCATCTCGGTTCTGCTTGATAATATTTCTTTTCATCGAAACACTCTCCAAACACTCGGAGCGATTGGTTTCCCGGCTAATAGCAGCAACAAAATTTTTACTTTCACGCTGGTTGATAATATGGATGTTTTCAGTAAAAGATATTGCGAATCATTTTGCGCGCTTTTTATTCGACATTGTCGGTCGCTTGGAAAACATCAGCAGTTAAAACGAACGGACACAATACAATGTTGATTGCCTTGAATTACCATCATCATGCATGGGTTTGACTACGGAAGAACTCAATCAGATATCAATAAACTCATCATTCTGTCAAATTTTAAAATCCGCGTATCTCCAAATCCGCGTAAGTTGAGAACCGCGTATGTCGGGTAAAGACTGTACCATTCTCACTACCAACAGCAATGTCGTAAATACGCGGATTTAAGGCTTAGAGTCAATAAACCGATTAACCACCGAACCGACGGTGCTCCCGAAATTCCAATCGACCGTTGTTGATAAAGTTTTTAGCCGGAAATCAAACGTCTAGCCAATAGCCACAGCAGGAACAAAATATACGTCAGCCCTTTGGTTAGTCTACATCGCTTGACGAATAAACATTTACGCATTGCATTTCGAACGAAACAGTCACGAAGTGATCATTTTCCCGCCGTGTACCTTAGCTTATTGCGATGACTAGTGCAATGAAAACAATTGTCCGTGTTTCACTCCTGCTTGCTCTTGTATTTCTGAGCTATTCTACAGAAGCAGCACGGTGTGATGGTCTTCCCGGGGGAACGTTGCTGATGTACGATAATTTCGCCGAATGTAACCGGTACATAGCATGTCAGCACGAGCTCGATCACGAGTGGTACTGTCCGACGGGAGAATTTTTCAATGCACGTAACCTACAATGTGAACCAAGCTGTCCAATGGAGAGAGGTAATTGTAAAAACAAGTTGTCAAACAACATGTAATATAATGTGCTATGATCCTCTTTTTGTGATTTATCTCTAGAGCGCGCATGGTGTGGGGGAGTGCCGGACGGCACCTTCATTCGAGTGCCACCGACGGAAACTCCGAATTGCCAAAACTACTATACGTGTTTCGGAGGAAATATGTTTCTCAACACATGCCCTCCAGGATTTTTCTTTTCCCAAATACTTCAAGCGTGTGGTTTAAATCCACAGGAGTGTTGAATAAACATTGTAAAATAAATTGTGTATCATAAACATGTTTGAATTTTACGTCTACTTTAATGATGACTTTGATCTACTAAATATCTATTGATCTTTACGAGTAATAATTAATAAAAGCTCATTCTGGAACGGTACAATTGACAAACTAAAATCATTAAACTCCTGCTAGTAAAATCAAAGTTAATTTGCAGTATCCGACATTCAGTAACGGTGTTGGCACGAAGGCCAAATGTGCACTGATGGCTATAAACATGTGGTTAAAAAGAAAAAGACATTTTTGTCTAAAATTCACAGCTAAAAGCAGTAATAAATATTATTTTTTATCAAATCCCATCCCATCGCTAAACAATCTCCACATTTCGAAACGTAATTCTTTACAGCTTTTTTCAACGCGGAATCCCACATGTGATAAAAAAAAGTGTTTCCTTTTGCCGAAACCATTCTTGCGATCGATTTGATAAAGTCTAGACGACGATAAGCATTCAATCGGTGTGGTAAGGTTTCAATTAAACTCTTCCCGCCATTACGTGGATCGCTTAGTTCGTGAAATACTCGGCGAGTGTGCAGTAATGATGAAAGGTACGTCTTGCTGCACGGTCTTGCTGGTACAATTCTTAAACTTCCTATAACGCGTATTGTTTTACTAATTACTGTGCTGCAGGTTTCGTGTTGAGTGTCATCGGAATTATACTACTCGTGGGTGTAGCTGATGCATATTTTTGCGATGGAATACCAGCAGGCATGAGAATAAGATTCCCACTGCCCGAAATATGCAACGAATATATCTCCTGCCATCATGGAACCGAGCACGAGTGGCGCTGTCCCCGGGGGCGCTTTTTCAGCCAACGTGCGCAGCGCTGTGTGAACGCGTGTGATCCAAGCGAAGCGATCAACATTTGTGCCGGATTGATCAATAACATTTTGCTAAGGCCTCCGCTGTCGGAGTTTCCCTTTAGCTGCAGGCGTCATTACGAATGTGTCGGAGGAAACATGGTTACGCGCGAGTGTCCTCCCGGTACCTTTTTTTCGCAGTTAGACCAAGGATGTGGTTCGGTTCGGGAGGAATTTTGCATTCCTGACTAGCGCTTCTCTTCTCCGTACATCCAACGCCATGGGTGAACATGGATAATAGTTTTAAAATGAGGTGCAAATGCACGGAAAATAAAAAAATAAAGTAAAAAACTTACGATATCTGTGCCAGACAGTGGTGACAGTATTTTTAGTTCCCAGTAATGATGCCGGCCAATGTGTAACGGCTGATTGCCACGGACTATGGTAGTGCCTTGACTGTACACTGGGTGAAATATGACTTCCGTTCCCAGCACCGAAGTTTCTATCGCTAGTTCTTTGTCCCATGTCCAGTCGAGTCGGTTCGACGTGTCCTCCCCGCACTTACATGGCATCATTTTTTTCCCAGGGTATTTCCATCTAGTTTCATTCGGATACTCGCAATTGCAGAACGGAACGGACCAATTATCGTTGCAGGTTGTTCGAAGGAAGGTGGCATTTTTGTTTGGTTGAGTATGATGGCTCATATCGCTATTTGTCTAGAAGAAAGAAATGAAACGTTAAAGGAAATATATACCGTGCATGCTATTTCACAGCTAATAGATTGGTTTGAGGTAAGTAACACACAATGGCACTTGGTTTATATTCGTATGTATATATGCAAATACGAGATATTGTTACTCACTGTAAAAATATGAAAGTTCTTTTGCAACATTGAAATTTAATGTAAACAGTCTACCGGCAAGGAAGCACACGGAATGTAGTGACGCATTCTTCAGGAAATAAACTTTTTGTTTGTCGCGATCGTTTAGCACATCCAGTGTCTCCAAACGTTGATTTTTATCAACCAAAACGAAAAGAAATGGTTTAATTTACAGGAAATAAACGAAAGTTTGCACTAGAGCCGATGTTGTGTCGACGAAACGTAAACAAAACTGCCGTACGTCAAATCTCTTTGCACTCACAAACACAATGATGAACTCTAGTTTGACAGTTGCTTTGTAATCGCGAAATGTTGTAATCAGCCGTTTACTGGTTTTGTTTTTCTTTCGTTCTTCTTGCGCTGATTCTGAGCAACGTGCATGCGTTATATGCGTGAGTATCAAAAGTACGCGCACATTTGTGTTTATGCAACATTCATTTGAATTGCTGATAATTGTTTGCTCTCAGTCGAGGATTCTTCTTTTGATCATTGGTAACTGTTAGTATGTGCAGCTCAATTCTACCACACAAAACCTTCTAAACGAAGCACTTATCATTGTTCTACGCAAGATCAACCTGAACGAAAAATTGATTCTATTGGTTTGTGGAGCTTCTAAGAAGCTACTGCCATTGTGTTCTCATGATTAATGCAAAATTAATTTAAGCACTTTCACGTAAACTCGAATAAACTAGCGTGTTTTTGATGGTCTGGTATAGATTTATTGTTTGATTTGTACATATGTGATGCTTGTAATAATGCATCCACCTAGCAATTGGAACTCATACGTTAAAAGGTTGTGTACACGTTGATAAGATTGCTCTCGGTGCCACAAGCAGCGGCCGTTCGAACCAGAAACGAACAAGTGTCACAAAGATTAATTTTGCACTTGATTTCACGTACTTGCATTGTCGCTCACCGTTGATGCTACCACTGGAAAACGACACTGAATACTAAGACATGCGGTGCCTCATGATGACTGTATATAAAGAAAATTATCTCGTTCACAATCGTTAATAATACACGCAAACTCTCAACAGGAACGGGCAAGACACCCATCGCTTACAGTACATTAGATTGGTATTGTAAACACGTGTACTTTCTTATGCAAGCATGATGACCTACAGAAGAAGAAACTACCGAGAAAATGTACTGCCACTGTGTAGTTCGAGATGCACAATTTAAATTCCGATAGATTGGTTAGGTTCTGCTGCTTATCAGCGAAACATTGGCCCACTTGAATTACGGCAAGTTTGCACCGGAAAAGGTCGTTCAAGGATTGTCTAGTATGATAACCTTTCCTTTCATGGGACAGCTGATCAAGAGTATCGGAGGACTTATAATGACATTTATGTATGTTGAAACTATTACTTATAACAAGCGTCGATAAGAATATGATTTTTTTAGTTTACTAATTTTGCTCAAATATTGTTTTCTGTTTTGATACGCAAATTATCAGCCTGTATAACATGGTAAATAAAATGCCGGTAAAGTTTCAAAACAAAAGTATATACAATAGCATGACAAATGATTGTATAAAACCATAATCATAATCTGTACGATGAGCTCACTATTCTGCAGTAAATTTGAAGGCTCTGTTGAGCTGGTCATGTTGTGAGAATGGCACCGGACGTAAAGTGCTTTTAAGGCGTTCATTTGATCAGAGATCAGAGTGTGCTAGACCTAAATTAAGATGTAGCGAAGGAGTTAATGAGTCCGCCAGAAACGCCCGGATGATGTATTGGCTGGGACGATGAAAGACATCTGCAGTAGGGCAAGAGTGCGAAGCAACCGGTAGTAAGGCTAATTTAATGTATGAAAGTTTTCATAACTTTTTTAGATACTACTGGAGAAGTACCTACGTTAGTGGACATACACTTTAAACTTAGCGTGCATAAAGGAAGTAGGATAGATGAAGAGAAAATAAATAGGTTAAAGAACTTTTAAGAATTTGATTATTCCTCAAACGTTGCTTATTTTGCAAACAAACGTAGGGTAAAAATCCTATTGGTCATATCTGAAAAGAAGAAAATGTGTTATTTCTTGATGGCATCAATATTTTAGAGCTCAACACTGTCAAAGAAATGGGGTGCAATGCTTTAAGAAACCCAGTAAGGGTATAGTTGAAAAAAAGACATTGCCGAACACCAACACATACAGCTACAATCTACCACACAAAGCAGAAACTTTAAGCAAGTGAGCAGTGGATTACACTGCGTACAAGTAGCAAGAAGGGGTGTTAATAATCAGTATGAACAGAAGTATCCAAAAATAAATACTCGTATGGATGCGATTCGGTGGCCATCATCCACGCCTTGCTCGTACCAAGGTTTGTGCAAAACATCAACATACCGATCGTTCATTTTCGTTTTCCGACTGGAAGATCCGATGTTTTTCCGGCCGGATGAAATGTGGCACTGAGTTTTCTCTCTCTCTCGCGACAGTTTGCTTCAGACGCGCTGGGCCAGAGAGCGAGCTCATTCTGCTATTTTGCTCACGAGCTCGATTGGGGCAGTTTAGCTAGAAAATGTGTTTTGGATGTACACATTCTCCAGTGTTGGTTCTTCCGCTCGCACGTTTTCCTCGGAAAATTGAACCATGGCATGTGGACCGTCCATATCGAGACAGGCAAAGGTTAAGGCTATGTAGGTTTGCTGGGGAAAAATGTGTGATTCGTTGTTTGTTCGCAAGCATTGGCTGTGTGTTTGGCTAGTAAGAAGAGGTTCTGTAGATCCTTGAACTAAACGCTACGCTACGGTGAGTGTTTGCAGTAGAGTAAAGTGCGTTGATAGGGTTCTGCAGGAAGCGTAATAAAAATACAATAATCGTTTTGACGATGTACAGCTGTGTTGTGCATAACGATAGAACAATGAGCATGTTTTCTTTTCGCACCACGACACCGCCGAAGGAGGATGTTTATGCGCGATGGAAGAATGATTACACGAGCGCGAGAGAACGTGCAGCGACAGAGCGTTGCTGAAGAGCATCGACAAGTGTAGCGAGAGATGAACGCGAAGAAGGAAACAAACCCAGGCCAGTAATCGTTTCCACCCGAGCCAAAGTGTCTGGGTCCATCCAGTGTAGTATTGAGGTGATAGTGTTGCTGTGCAAAGGTACCGTCATCGTCGGTGTGGGTTCGATGGTTTTTTCTCCAGTTGCTGCTGTGGCATTCCAGGCGGAAAATCTTTGCGTATCATAGCCTACATCTTGCAGAATGTTAAAATTTTCCCAGTGAAAGCTGTTTGAGATCCAGAGTAGCGTAAATGTTAGTGACCATATTGATGAAAAGGTTTTGCTTGACACGCTGAGAAAGGGATGCGCTCGCTCCCGCAGCTTGTGTGATCCAAAAAGTGTGCTTTTTTTGCTATTGACGCGGAACAGGAGGTGGTGAAACCTTGCGGTGCAGTGATGAAATATTGCATTCGTCACTTTGGTGGATTAGTATTAGTCTCACTCTGTGGGAAACAATTCTGCACAACAGAATAGGAAAAAAGATACATTACTTCAACAATTGATGTTGTTTTTATCTCTATTAAGTGTACTCTCAACCCGTTTTCCATGAAGAAAAGAAAATGCGAATGAAATAAAGACCAAAGTCTCATCCTGCAGGAGACAGTCCGGATCATCAGACCGAAGCGGAACACAATTGGGAAGAAAAATTGGAGATAGTGTGAGATGGTGACCGAAGGAAGAGTATGTGTTTCAATAAAACGGTTCGACAGGTCTGTGAGGTGCAGTTGCATGGTGAAAAAATGATAAACCGAGTGTAGTGTCCAACGTTTCATTGCGCTGACTTATGAATGCATGACTAAACGTGTTAGTATGTGTTGATATGCGAGATGGCCGCTAGAGGACAGTGTGATGCTGTTGCTTCCTTCAACGATCCCGCATCTGAAATGAGAGCAGTTGAAGGAGGCAATGGTTTAATGTGCCGATTGGACTAGGTGGAACTGGCAGTTTGGAAACTCAACACACCTATCGTGTTTACGCTTACGCAGGGAGACGCAGGATGGATGGCGTCATTTTCGGCACACTATCGTTTCGGATAATCGTCCACTAAACGTTCAAGGTACGGTAGCTTTTCTGCAGGAAAATGTCATCCAATGGTAACTTCCAGATTTCATAGATAAAGTATACTTCGCGAAAGGGTATGCGTAGGATACCAAACGCATACAAACACCTACATACTTACACAAAGCACCACACACATATGCATCACGCTGTACATGAAACCATCGTGTGCGTGAATATGGAAGGTATGCTAGTATTTTCAAAATTTTCTTCACATACTTTATCAGGAAAAGTAAATATCAAACCACTACGAAAACGTAGGAAATTAGTATGTGAAAAGTGTCGAGTGCATTAGTTGATAGGTAGGGTGAATGGGACGATAAATAAAACGTGCTGTTTAGTCACACTTACTGCATCACAAATGCAGTCTTAGCACTTCGAGGTGTGCTGTACAACATGCACAAAGAAAAAAAACCAGGACACTTTTACTCTCACACTCATATGCAGGCTTCGGATGGTAAAATGAGAACATGCAGGAATGGTCCTGCTTCCTGCAACACAAACATCGTAGGCAACAGATGAAGAGAAAAACTCACCAATAATCCATCTCATCCTGGTGCATTAAGTGAAGGACACGAGCAGACGTAAGCTTTGACAGGATGTGAAGAATATATCCGGTATGTGTGTACAAGTATAATGAAGAGTCTTGAATTTGCATGTTGTTTCAGTTATTGAGAGCACTTTGCGTGCAAAACTCTTGATATCCAATAACAGACATGAAAGGAAGAGAAAAAAAAGAACTATGTCGGAATAGAAATAAGGCTCAGGACATTAAAAAAATAAAAGTAACGCTTGGATAGTTTTATAAGAAAATAAAATAATAATATCCCAATCGTCGATCGATACAGATTTTTAGCAGAGTCAGGAAAGTAGATTCAAAGTTATCCTTATCAACAATATTCGCTATAAAAACAAACCAGTACCAAATTTATTAGGTTTGAAAACGCTCAATCATCATCGCTTTCAGTTGCAACGATTGTGAAATGAAGTGTAGAGGACCTTTTCGTTGTATGTAGTATTAAATTTGTGTATGATTTACATTGTTCTTAAGCTAGCAATAATAAGTAATAATGAATAAACATTCAATACGTACGCAGGAGATAATTTGATATTTAAATTTAGCTTGCAACACGTTTGTTTGATTGATTTTATAATCAAAAACTTGATTGTAATCAAAGGAAAAAGCAAAACAATCGATTGTACGAAACTTTTCAATGATTGTCCTAAAGATTAAATGTAGCTAGTGCCGAAATGTCGAAATATTTGCTGCATCTGATATCTTTAACCTAGTAATGACTAATGAGCAGCGATACGGTCGAGATGAGTAGTGTTGGCTCTTATACGTGAGAACAGCTGGTGAAAATGTATGCATCGCCGCCACCATCAGCTGTCGGCTCTAACTAAATTAGGCCATTGATTATTGATCGTCCCTTGTGTCAAACGGGATGGAGGCTGCATGCATAGGCTGTACCGGACTTTCAATGAAGCTTTTTGCTCGTTGGCTGTTGCGAGAGAGCTCGTGGGAATGATTCAATTTCAGTAACTTCATTATTAATTCAGCCTTTGTACTGTCAGGCGTACGGAAGAATTGATATTGACACGCAGAAAGCGCATGCAGGCTTGTGGATAAATTTAAACCGGCGATATGGCTTAAAGATGAAACAATGAACCGAATAAATATGGAAAGTGCAATAGCATTTGAGTCCTTGTTTTTTAATTAGTGCTTGCTGTTGTTCTACATGAATAAATTTCGTATGAGAGTTTGGCCATGCGTGTGTTTCGTTATGCATATGAGTGGTAATAATAGTTTGGTGTATTATACAATTTAAATATAAAATTTTTCCAAAAGTAAAGCTTAGCGAAAAACTTGATTTTTCTGAGGGATGATAATTTAAAAAAAACAGTTGCAACCTTATCTTCTTGCAGCACCAATCTAAAGATTTTTAGTACAGAAAAAGTTGATAAAGCAACGATAAACAAAAGCAAACGACTTGTAATATTTTTACGATAAAACCTTACTCTAGTAGATATCTGCGATCTATGCAGTCTTAGGCGCTACTATCGTCTGTTACTCTGGGTCTATCAATTCTAGCAGCACATTTATGTTTATTTATCATCAGCTTAATAAACAAACCAATGTATAGAGGAAACGGTTTCAATTGTAAATTGATCCTAACCTTATTATATGAAATTGCGGTAGTTTTGCAACTAAAGAGTTTAAAGCTTAGCAGGTTTCAAGGCCGTATAAAGTATAGTAATAATTGATTCCTTGAAGTTATTTTGATGGTATAACAAATCAATTTTCCACTGCTGTAAATAAAACATTTTTCTTCTTACTATTGGTCCTAATATAAAATTTTTTCTTTTGATTTTATTCTGTATTCGCAGACCAATAGAAATAAGTTAACATGTGTAAACTATGCAACATGACACCGGTGATGGACAATCGCGATCATCTGCAGTAAGCAGCAAGTTAGAACGTCAGCACTACATAGATAATGGCGTTAACCCAATGCGGGACATGAAAATTCCAATACGGATCATTTAAAAGGTCAGATTTCTGAGCGGCCCAGCTAAGTGCGGTACCTGGACATAGACCCGTCGGGACACTTTAGTAGAAGCGGTGACTGCGAAAGGAAATGCATTTTTGGATTGATAAACGTTCACAAGCGTGTGGTTTCGGCAGGGCCCGGGTAGCAGCATCTTTGTCGGGCGGAGGAGGTCTAGGGTTTGGCCATCCGCGACGCGTGCCTCGGAAATCAATGGTCACTCCAATACATCGGTTTCAAACGGTCGACTGCAGCCGGCCGCACGTCCATCGCCAACAGCAGTCACAACAACAGCAGCAGCAACAACAACCGCATCATCAACTGCAACCGAATCCGTCTGTGCCGGGGGCACATCATTCGTCGACCCCAAGTCAACAATCCTCAGCACACCAGCACCAACCACAAACGCAGCATTCACATCAATCGCACGCAGGTTCGCAACAACATCATCATCACCATCCGCATCATCCGCATCACAATCAACCCACCACACAGCAGCAGCAGCAGCAGTCACAATCGGGCAATCTACAGCAGCAACAGGTGCATCAGGTGCAGTTGCACCTCAGCGGTCAGTATAATGCGCAGAGCAACATTCTGCCTGCGCCAACGCCTTATTCGCAGCCGAGTCCAAACTTACAGCAGAGCTCGTCGCCGAATGCTCTAAATTACCACGTACCTGTGTCGATGAATCACATTTATAGGTGAGTAGAGGCAAATAGGCTAAAATGGGAACCAAGACTGAAAACCAAACCTTCAGGTTCTATAAATACTAGTTTCTTTGTCCTTTTCCATTGCCGCATCAACGCTCAAGTGCATCAACACAATCATCTGGAGCTGAGATAGAAGGCATTAGTAATGTTGGGCAGCACATACAGCCGCATGTTGGCCATGACGCACAATTGCTACCGGCGCACTTGAAATGTGGCATGTGGGCTTCGTTGGCTCTAGCAACGGTGTTTGTAGCTGGGGCAAAATTTTATTTCGATCATCAGGTAATGGTTTTTGTTTATTTATTTAAGTTAACACTGTCAACATCATATCTGGAATTTTTGTTTCTCACAGGGTACCGGTTTGGAGGTGTTGATATTCTGTGCATTTTCGGCTACTTTCTTTCTGGCTGCCTGCACCGTATCGCTGTGGAGACGTCCGCGAGACATCCAGATTGCTAGTAACAATGTGATTTCGGAAACGATATCCAACGCAGAACAAAGTTCACTGCAGGTAAGCAATCCGTCATTGCGGTTTACCTCAGGAACAGTAGTTGCATCACGTGTTTGTTATTTTGGTTTTAGAACAATCCTGAATTTCTAAGCAGTAACCCGTCACCATTGCTGAATGGAAGTGCCGGTAGTGGCCCGCTGGGAGGACTTGTGCCAGGAAGCCTTCAGCAGGCTTCGTTGGCAAGCATAGTGGCACCACCACCACCGTACCATATAGCGATACTGCTGCCCGATACTTCGAAGGAAACGGAAGAAACCCCTCCACCATCGTACGATAAAGTAGTGATTTAATAGTGTTGACGCCATATTAACGCCGACTGGAGACGAAGGTACTCATGTACAAAATGAAATAGCACACCTATATCTAGTTTCCTTGGTAGTAATACGCAGTCTACTAGTATAAAATGGCCCAGCATACGCGCAACTAGCGGGCAAACACAAACGGTGGAAGACAGGTGCCATAGTGTACGCAAATACGTGTAGTTATTGCTCGTCGTTAGGTTTAGCCTATAGTTATTTTTTACTTGAAAAATTAAAAAAGACACACGAACGAAGCCATGGCTACGGACCCAAGGCGCTATACAGCATAGGAAACAGGTGCAACTGCTCAAATCGTGGTCCAGAAATAAGGAGAATGATTATAAATGAACGGTACATTGGAAGAGCCATTCAAACACTTATTGCAATAGTTTTGCGAATAAATCAAGCCTAACAGCATACATTACGCTAGTGGACGAAACAACGGAACGTACAAGAGAAATATTTTTGTCTCACGCTAAGCGTTAACGGATGATACTTTGAGTATAGTGTAAAGCAAACGGTAGCACTGATATGTCCGGCTATTAGAAAAGCGTATATTAGTATTACTATTGTACAGTAAGACGAAAACAAAAGTATTAAGCGGTATTCTCTTTATTTATACTACAGGTTGATCAGTGCAGTATGTTTTAATAAAACTTTACCGAAAAAGAAACGAACGAGTTGTAGAGTTTGATTTAAGAGTACAAACATTTCAATTACGTTCGCACTTCACTTTCGATTGCACATTACACTGCCCATAGATTGGGTCGAACGCGAGCCCGGGTGGGCATTCACGATCGACGGCAACTCCCATGAAGCATTGTACAAATTTTTGACAGTTACCATCGATGGCTAGGTTTACGAAACCTGTGGCCGGACATTTAATGCAACCGGCTTTGCTGGGAAAGTCACACAACTGCTTCGCAAAGTTAAAATGGTATCCTGAAGGACATATCAGCGGAGCGGCAGTACGATTCACGCAAGCAGCATAACGGTGGCATCTTGTCGCGTCGGGTAGGAACGTGTTTTGTTTGACGTTAGCACAATTTTGTGTACTCCCGAACGATACACTCAGCAGCATGCAGCCAACAATGAGTGCTGTTTCTATAAAATAAACAAACAACGGTATCGTGCATTTCTCTGCTCTTACATACGGTTACACAGATTTTCGAACCTACTGTTCATGGTCTTACACTAGCGTACTTGTAGTAATGTAAAGTATAAAGTGGACTGAAACACAAGTTGGTACTGCGTGTCGTATTTATGATTTCGCGGAAAAGAAATTGTACACCACACGATTTCCACTGGCAATGTTTATTACAAATTCCAGTAAAATCTGATGCGACATCGATAAAAATGAACACCGTAGCGATAATGATAACAGCAATGAGAACGCCACCAAATAGGACTCTGTAGCACGCTATCAAACGCTTTGATAAAATTTTAAATGTTTCCGGAATTGTTGTGGCCATTATTTGACGGGAGCAACTTTCTTATTACGAGCTTTCTTTCTTGGGAAACCTTCTCGCCATCCATCAATTAGGTCAGTGTCAGGTGGTTGTAATATTGTTATAAGCCTTTATTTTTAGTATAAAACAAAACAAAATTCTTCATCATTTTTTTTGGGATAATACTGGGATTGTGATATTAGCAATACTTGAAGTGCATATATAGTGTACATTTTGATAACATACTTTTGAAACATTCGGCATGGATGATTAGAAATGAAAATCCGGCTTGTTTTTTTATGTTTATTCCCATCAAGTTACAGCAACTGCGAATAGCAACGATAATTGGACCTAGTAGTACTGATCTGGTAACTAACTTAGTTTCACATTTTTTATAGTTTACACAGGAGCATCGCAGGACACAAACTCTGGAAGGTTACACTGCCCACGCTCGGGGTCGAAGAAAAGTCCTGGCGGGCACTGTCGTACCCAAAGCCGTCCATTAAGGCAACGGTAGTACACATCACACATGGAGGGATGTGCTATTTTGTTTAATTCATTTTCCTCCGTGCACTGGTTTATGACAGATTCTGGTGGAGGCGGAAGTCGTTCTGGCTGTTTGCGTGTGATTGATTCAATGTAGTTAGTTTGCAGAACATTTAAGAAGGGTACACCTAGCGTACCGTTAAAATACTTACCTCACACGGATTGTCTAAATCGTCAACGATGCACCATTCGTTTTCGGCCTCATAGATCGTACCCGGTGCACAAAATCGCTCGACGGTTACGTTACCGATACATATGAAATATCTGAAACGGTTTCGAAGTAATCAGTGGATGATTTGGGGTTGTAAAATTTTTGTTTGCTTATCACAGACTGAGCAAAGATAGACGAGGGTCCCTTAGATGAGTCACTTGAGGTTTAGATGAGGTGGTCCTTTCGATGAGGCGAATGTTCCAATGTGTTAAATAATGTTAAAACCGCCTACTTCACTTACCTTTGGCATGAATTTAAACTGGCCAGTGCCACTTGACTTCCTACGGGATTATTCTGGCACACAAACTCCAAACATTCCGCGTGATCGGGCGAATCGCAAACGGAAAGGATAGGATTGAAGTGTAGCCCAGCTGGACACAATTCCGTCGCAACAAGTTCCCTATTTTCACACATTACGTACATGCTGCATTCGCCCGGGAAG
This sequence comes from Anopheles maculatus, assembly GCA_002091835.1. Classification (NCBI taxonomy): domain Eukaryota; kingdom Metazoa; phylum Arthropoda; class Insecta; order Diptera; family Culicidae; genus Anopheles; species Anopheles maculatus. The sequence continues at coordinate 349,295 of KZ061647.1, forward strand.
GCCAATTCTACCAGCGAGTCCGTCGGTTGCGCTGCACATAGTGCTGCCAAATCTACCCCTTCTTGCACAGTGGTGGTTTCTACGGCCGCAGTGGAAGTTGTGTCTTCGGTAGTGGTACTTTCTTGTGTAGTAGTATCTGTGTCACTCGTAGTAGTAGTAGTATCTGTTGTTGTTGAAATATCAGGATCTTGTGTCGGTGTTTCTTCTGCGCTGGGTGTCGTTGTAGTATCTGGACTGTTCGTTGTTGTTTCACAAGCGGGTGGCTCGATTTGACAATCCACATTCGTTTCATCGTCACAAAGTTGCGTGTCAGGATTAAAGTACATTCCAACCGGGCAGCACATTATTATACCGACACCATTAAAGCATGCAACGTAAATACTGCAATCAGTATCACTTGGTTCGTTAGTCCACACCGGCGTAACACTACCTTGACAAGGCACGGTAACAACTATTTCTGGGAAGCATTGTCTCAATTCTGGACAACTTTGGGCTACGTTGACCAAAGCGATCGTTATTACGATCAACCCTTGAATCGCACCGAACTTTCCAGTGAGCATGTTGTTCGATTACTACTAAACGCACAACTAAACCATGCATCGGAAAGCGCCAAAAGCTATTCATACACCGATAAGCGTCAATGAACGTTCGAGCATTCCATTGACCAACGCCTTTATCTTATCCATGGATTAACAAAATTCATTGCCACTGAGCCCAAAAATCCCTGGCGCTGAGCTTATGTACACCTGCGTAAGACCACAAATGTGAAATGGTAAGGGTATTTCCTTCCTGTCACAGTCATGGCCATACTGGTGTACAATATGAGATTATTGATTATCACGTTAAAAAAAAAGGAGCAATTTGACCAACTTTGCAAACAGAGTTGAACAAAAGCGCAATTTATTATTTATCATGTGACGGCATTGATTGATACGGAGATTAATGACGGATGTGTTAAAAGGCCGTGCATTGAAATACTCCCGAGCGCTTCGATAGCAGATCATTTCAAACGGTCAATTTCGTCGGCAGACCATCAAGCGTTACGTGGTTCGGGTATTCGAGTGACTGTTACTTCCAGACTGGCATCATGAATCGGTTGTGGCTGACAGGTGTACTGGTCGTATTATTTGTGGTGCAAGAAGCAGCGTCAAATAATAATCGCTGCGCAGGAGTACCGGACGGCGTGTTTATAAATGATTTTACCGCTTGTGACGCCTTCTTTACGTGTTTCCGCGGAGAAGCGTTTCCCGGTACGTGTCCGATCAACTTTTTCTTTAACGAGGAAGCACAACTGTGCGACCACCCGTGGAATGTCAAGTGCTTGATTTGTCCCCAAGACGAGGAACTCGTACCAACGTTTGTGCCAATCGAAGGCGAGTGCACGTTCTACACACTCTGTATACAAGGAATTGGTACGCTTCGTGAGTGTGCTAATGGACTTCTGTTTGATAGTGAGCAAGGATTTTGCGATCTACCAGAAAATGTCGAATGTGAACAAGGAATTTGTCCTAGCAATGTGAACCCTTCTGTACCGACATCGGTACCACATCCAACGGACTGTTCGAAATATTACATTTGCCTCAATGGCGTCGAAGACGAACGTCAATGTGCTCCAACACTGCTCTTTAATCCGGACACACGATTTTGCGATTTCGAAGAAAACGTAGAGTGTGTAAGTACTTTCAAATAGTGCAGATAGGGCAGCTTTGTACAACATATCGTAATATTGATTTCTGTATTGTTTGCTTTCATTTTTCACAACCAACAGGAAGAAGGAGTGCCTTCGCCTTCCTCATGTCCACCAACTGGAATTCATCTCATCGGTAATCCAGCAGATTGTGTATCTTATTTCGTTTGTCTAAATGGAGAGCAGAGTACCGTAGCTACGAATTGTGCTGCAGGATTAATCTTCGACATAACAGACTCTGTATGTCGCCCTGCTAATGAAGATTCTCGGTGTGCTAACGGAATGGACCCCATGCCACCAACTCCACCTGTTGCACCTGTATTTGCCAACAACTAGAAATGAAAGATTGGTTCATTTAAAAACATATTATTTTGTTAATAATTTTGAGTAGCCAAATAAAAATAAATTTTTGTAAGATTTTTTTTTAGCAAAACAAATGAGACAACCTTTAATGTCTTTTTTTCTATTTTCATTATTACGAATAATGAGAAAGTTGTACGGTTTAGTTGGTAGCCTCAATGTATGTGACTCATTGATGTGCGGGGAAGAGTACCAAACCATTCGTAAGACGCGCGACAGTAAGAGTATTCGCCCATCGCCGTTTTTGTTTGCAAAGCATCCGAACCAAGTATACTAAGCCCTATTCACAGTGGGGAACGTGAAACACACGCTAATTATGATGACGGGAACAATTAAATCACTCGTTTTAAACGTTTTATCCTATGTCGACAAATAAAGAACACATGCTAAGTGAGGTTCAATAGAATAAGATATCTTTTTAAAAGCTAGCTTTAAGTTTAGCTTGCCTGTGGATAATCAACGAATCTTCTTGCTTTTTAGTTGTAAAACTCAGTTGAAGATCGATTCTGATTCAAGATTCAAGAGAAAATAAAATAAAATTATCCTTGAATATCTTTTTAGAAGTTAGATTCTAACTCAATGATTAGATTATTTTTGAACAAATACTAGAATACGATCATGCCCGGGATAAGGCAAAAATCAAGGAGGAAATGCCTTGAGAGAATTGTAAACTGTCAACGCAAGCGGCGCTGACAATACGGCACCATGCCGTAATAATGGATAAATAATAATATAAAATACTAGAATACGATATTTAATTATGATATTGCTTCTTCTTCTTTTTTGGCCCAACGACCTCTTAGGTCATGCCTGACATTTTTGGCTTACTAGACTTATTGTTACCGCATAGTTGGATATTCAGTCCTCACTATGGGGGAACGACCCAGTTGACTGTGGTCTTATTGTTTTGTTCGTCACATGTTGCATCTATTGAGTCACGGGTCAAATCCAGTTTAAATCTGAAATTGATGAGGAATGAAGAAGAATGTTTAGTTTGTGATGCTATGAACTGGTTAATGCATCCAAAATTAGGCATTTTTTAGCTTAGTACTTAGGTATTCAGATAAGTAAGTAAGAAAGTAAGCGATTGTTTCGTTTTGTTTGTTTTGACATGCTTTCATATATGTACTAGCTAACTCGGACCATTTACAACAGGGCTGTGCAACTTAAATCTGTTGTTTGCGTTCAATGGAGGTTGTACGCAAACTACAAAGTGAGAATTGAAACTCCACAGTGATCCAGGTTAATTTGACGACTCAACACTTAGCCAAAATGTATATAATCTAAAACCTAAAATGTCCTCCTATCCACGGAAAGGTCTCGCTAGAACATTTTGAGATCTATTCTTTTTTTTTTATCTGAATATGGAAATGAGTGGAATGGTGGAGTTTTACTCTCACCAGAAAGAATGTATACAAGACCTTTTTTAAGAAACTTCTTATACGAAGCCCCTTAACACAAGGCTCCTTTTAGTGGGTCTCCAATTCGATTCGCTGCCTCAAGGACGCCCACTGTTCGTGGGCAACTGAATCAACGGCGATAAATCTGCGGATAGGGTTTAAACAAAAACTCGGTTGCTGACTAAGATCCATTCGTAGATATAAGTAATAAATTTGAAGAGTAATTAGTAATAAATTCGGTATTCTATCATTACTTGAGATAAGTTGACATGTTGAAGCCGGAAACATTTCTCCGGTTTTGAATTTATAACAGCAAACAGGACACACCTCCAAAATTGCGACCATACCCGAAAAGAGATAGCACCTGCCAGTTCGGTGGTATAGCGTCGGCTCTGATTCTGCATCGAAGTACCTTCGCTGGCAGACATCATGTGCTGTAAAATTATCTAAGACTCGCTGGCCTCCAGAAATTTGCTTTTTAACCAAATATATAGTTGCTCAATGTTAACCATCACTTTACAAATAACAACAACAAAAATTGTCCAAAATTACAGAGCACATCTACAACAATTGAACATATAAAGAAAGATACAAAAATCATCAGAAAACTCTTGTCATCAGTTGGTGTTATGAAAATTCATGGTTGTATTGAAATGGAATAGAACATTTAACATTAATGAGGCCTATAATAAACCCACCGGGCGTCCCGGTGGTAGATGCGACAGCGGCGCCAGTCTTCACACGGCAGGACCGTGGTTCAAATCTCAACTGGGTCGTTCCCCCATAGTGAGGACTGACTATCCAACTATACGGTAACAATAAGTCTAGTAAGCCAGAAATAGCAGGCATGACCAAGAAAGAAGAAAAATAAATCCTAGCAAGGGTGGGTCATCTGCTGGGGTCGATCCGTTTTGTTAGTTGACGGCCTTTGAGTATGATGGAGTGTTGTTAACTAGATAATTTTAAAAGTGACTCATTTGAAACACCAAATTCCCATCAAATTGTACCTTGGAGTTTGTCCTCGTGAGTCAACAAATCGTACGACCGGCGTGGAACTAAAATAGATTGATGGAACTCAGATGACATTCCCGAAAACGAAAACAATCGAATACGTCACTCATCGTATTAAGTAATAAGGTAACATGATGGTATGATATGTACATTTTGTGCAATCATCGTCCTACTAACACGCTTGATATTCATGCCAGGTGGTACCAAAGTGCAGCGTAAGGATTATTGGACAGTTTTTAAGGAGGTAAGTGCTTGTGTGCATGATAGACTGTTGATAAGATAGTGGATTAACAATCGATACAGGAAATGCTACCGAAGGATGGGGGAGAAGTTTATCCGTGCCACACTGGATGGTATCTCTGTAAGCATCGGTGATGATTTTGGCATTGATTTACAAAACGCAATTGGTCAAGATTTGAGATTTGTATAAAAGTTGGTTGGCTCGGGCCAGACATCATTAGTAGCATTGGTGCTTTGATTTGTTGCATATCGTCGTACAGAAAACAGAATTGATACACAAATGTTGAAGATGCGTAACCATAGGTTGGCAGTGTATACGATTTTGTTTACCTTTGTTCTTGTGACTAGAGCACAGCGTGAGCCATGTTTGGGTATACCTGATGGAGTGTTTGTCAACGATTTCACGAGCTGCGACGGTTATTTCTTGTGCCTCGGTGGTGTTCCAACGCAAGCCCAATGCCCGCCCGGATTTTACTTCAACGAAGCACAGCAACTGTGCGATTTCCCACAGAACGTTTTCTGTCACGTGTGTAACCAGCAGACCGGTGTGCAGCTGTTTCCGCATCCGACGAATTGCGACCAGTTTATCACATGCTCGAGCGGCATATCGTTTGTGGGAAATTGCAAGCCCGGTGAAACGTACGATGCAGCGCTGCAAGCATGCAAAAGTGAATTTCGCGTTGATTGTGAACGTTTCCGCTGTCCAGACGTCGATAATCCGAATATGGTCGTATTTATTCCGGGCATTCAATCATGCGATGAGTACTTCATATGTCAGGCTGGGTCACCAATACAGCGATTCTGCGCTCCGGGATTGCATTGGAATCGCGACGCTGAACGGTGTGACTTTCCTGAGCTAGCTCAGTGTCCGTAAGTATTTTGTTACAAGAAGCTCTGACTGAGCTGTAAGACTATGTACTAATTGCTATTTTGTTGTTGTTATTTCCAGATTATAAAAAAAACATATTACTATACTGTGCGGCTCAATGAAAAGTGTTATGGTATTAAGTAAGCAATGGTGTAAATATGGTTAAATGCTACATGGCTGTCTTTACTGTTCCGTGTGACACTCTCGAAAAATAAACATAAGTATTTTGTTGTTAAACAAAAAGAAGAAGAAAAGTCTACACACTAAACATTTATTTGTTATTTATTTTTGCAAACATTTGCAAATGAAGTCAGGAAGTTGAACATATCTACACACTTCGACTTGTGTATGTGTTTAGCAGAAAGTTTCCTAGCGTGCTTTACGGGAGAGTCAGAATAGGTAAAACGGAAGCGTAATCTGAAGGAAACTTTGGTCGATTGATCGACCCATACGGAATAGAGGGGAGAATAATAATCCAGGTCATGCGTAAGGCTGCTGCACTTTCTCTCTAACTTGTTGTGCTGTTGGCAACACTTGCAATCGAAGATATGCATCAGTGGTTCCGGGCGGCCCGGTGGTAGTTGCGACAGCGGCGCCGATCTTTACACGGCAGGACCGGGGTTCAAGTTTCATCTGGGCCGTTCCCCCATAGTAAGGACTGACTGACTGAGTAAGGACTAGTAATCGTTGTTAGATGCATAATAGTGAGACTGGATCAAGCATTTTGTAGTCCCTTAGCTGGCAGGAAGTTGAGAGCTTCATTAACCCATGGATTCCGTAGGGATGAAGGGGATAGTAGGAATAAGAATAACTACTCCTTTCAAAAAATTAATTCACTTTCACTGCTTCAATATCACGATTCGATATTTGAACTAGCAGTTCTTCAGCCTCTAGCCAGACTACCCTCAGAGTGAATTTAATTAATACACTCTTTTTCAGTACGCACAACACTAGTTGATATTGACATCAAATGATTTTTCGTTCAATAGGGGTGCTCATGCTAACCTTGTGGGAGACACTCTTATGGAACTACATAAAACCTTGGTTGGAAATGACTCACCATAATACGACTTTTGTTTAACATTCCATTCTAATCGATATCTAAAGACAATACTCAATCATCATTGGTTCAAGCAGTTGTAGTGTTTGTTGTTAAGAAGTATTAAACATTTCGGATGAATTTTTAATATGGGCAAAGCGTGCAATAAATCGTTACTCTCACTCTCTAATGTAAAGAATCAGTGGCATTTAATGTGACATTCCTG
>KZ061647.1:362438-381875 GCA_002091835.1 Anopheles maculatus
TGGTGTTGCGTCTCAACGGTCAAAAGCTCGCACGACAGCTTTGGCACAGCGGCTCAACAGAGGGCGCTACCGACACAGAGGCGAAAGTGATCGGCAAAGCGTAGCCGATCGAGGACGAAGGACGATCAGGACGAGCGCTACCGAGCGAGAGCGTGAAGAGCAACGACCGTCGCGTTCGACGATGACTCTGAGAGTTATTCCGAAAAGTGACGCGAAAGAAAGACGTGATTTTTTAGCCCGCAAGTAAGCGGAATAAGTAAATAAAGAAAATAATTACAACTTGCTAAAATACGTCGTTTTTAATCACTCAGCGTCGAAGGAATCGGTTGCGGTTGCAACAGATGGTGCATTCAGATCGATGCATGACAACAGAGCCGGCAAATTTGGGGGGACAAATTACCCCTAAAAATTAACGGCACCAAGAAATTATCGCAATTCTGAAGGCTGTTTTGGTGATGGTATTTTCGTGATAGCTTTTATTTTGGCGGGATTATATCTTAAACCGTAATGGTTTGTGCCCTTCTAAGGGCGTATCTTAAATCCGTATTCCTTTAGCTTACCAAGCTAATATTAGCTTGAGCTAATATTCTTGTTATGAGCAACCGTATTTGGTCCACCTATGACAATGTCGTCTAAGCATCATTCTCACAGCATATCCTGCCAAACTGACACTAACATAATCTCGGTTCACGGAATTGATCGCATTCACTAAAACCGTACGCACACGCTTTAGTGACCTACCTCGAGAAACACGTGATGCTGTACCGCAAAATTCTTCCTTATGTTCCGTCTTTCGGCAACCAGCACGCGCTTGTCTCTTGAATGAAAAATGACGCGCAAAATGGTTTCCTCCACATAACCAACATTCTACGGGCAGTTTGCTACCTTGAGGCCTACTGCCTTGAGGTTGTGAATGATGCTTCTTGTGCCATGGAAATTTACTGGGGTCACTAGTCCTACTAATCTGGCGCACTTCTCCCTCCATCATTGCCGTATCGCGACGCAAATTTATCAATTTCTGACAATCTTCCGTTAACTGGCCTAAAGTAACATCATTTCGTTCTTCTATTTTGCTTAACAGACGCATAAGTATATCCGCATCTCTCTCATCTTTCAGACCGCACACAAAAATCAAGCACTTGAACGCTTCCTCGGACAGTCCTCCTAATTCAGCCTCAACAGTTGCTTTGTTAACAGGGCACGCAAACATTACATGATCTTCTGTTGCACTTTTCGTTAGCTGTAAGAACTTGAAACGTTGACTCACTTGAGACTCCTGTGAGCCAAACAGCCATTCCAAACAGTGAGCTTTGCCATTCCGAACTTTCGTAAAAGTTGCCGCACCCTCGAACCGTCGTCGAGCCTCTCCACCTCGAAAAGCGGCTCGTATCGCGCGTACCAATCGGCAAACGTAATCCTTGCGTCCGGATAATAGTTGAAGTCTTTGATGCTTCCTGCCAGCAAATCCACGATTTGCTCGGAACTTACCGGTTTTTGCTCGGTACGCACGGTCCGGAGAATCGTACTAATGAGCTGTTCCTGCTGCACCATAAATGCCTGTTGTTGGTTTACGAACATTTCTTGTTGTTTCCTGAACAACTCCTGAAGTTATACGTCATTCGGTTCCGCTTGGCCATTGACCTCCTGTGATAGCGGCTGGGCGTCCTCGTTCAAGCTCACGACGCTTTTCGGTGCTGGACGTTATTTTCTCGTTGCCGCACTTTGCAGATTCGTTCAACTTTTCATCACCTCTGTTGTAACAGTAAAAACACACGTACAAATAGTTTTTTTTTTCATAAATAAACCAAACACAGTGTGAACATTTCACCATGACTCAGAAACATTCGTAGCGTACCGTCCTCGATAGTGTTGTGGCGATAAGAAACTATATGTTCTGGGTTTGTGTTAATTTTCGATTACATAGATCGATGTGCTCGAGCGTTGTATTTCCTTAAATGATAATAAATTGCGCGGAATCTCGATTAAACTAAAGATCAAACTCGGGTGCTACGTCATGAGCACATACTTACTTCATCTAGCTGGAATCTACATTCCACATTCTTCTTGCTTATCTACAAAATTAGATTACCGATTATTCATGCTCATGCTTTACAAACGATCATCAAACGTACATATTGTTGAAAAAGTGGCATTGCCCTGTACTTTCTAGAACTTGTGCCCATACTCAGCTTGCAATAACGTGCCGCTGGCAAAATGAATGAAGATTTTTTACGTTACGTGATATCGATAACTGAAGAAGACCCTCTACACGGTAAGACAGTACAAGTTATCTACAGTTGCGAGTCATTGACAGGAGCAGTTTGCAGTTGTAAATACAGCGTTGATGATGTTCGCAGCAATTCATCATGATGTAGCCGGGACAGTCGATCAGGTTTCGTATAAAGTACGCAGGAAATAGCAAACACATAATATTCGTGCAAAAGAACGCTTGGGAGAACGTTGGTTTGTTTCGGAATGAAAGGTAAGTTTAATTTAATGTGGATTAGACGAGCAGTAAAACAATGAATAATGTTTAACCGTCGCTTGCAGTATATTTGGTCCTGATATCCTTCCTGGCTGTGGCCCACGTTGCAACATGCGCTGTAATTCAGCAAAGAAACGAACCAATATGCTTGGAAGATGATGATTTCTTCACTGCTGGTCCAGAATGCTATAACTTTTATAATTGCCGCTATGGTGTGTTAGAACTTATTGAATGTCCTAGCGGATTATTGTGGGATAACGACGAGTCACGATGTGGGCAGAATGTACAATGCGAGGTAAATTTAAGATACCATGTGTTGTAAGATTGGGTGGCCAGGTGGTAGATGCGACAGCGGCGCCGGTCATCGCACGGCAGGACCGAGGTTCAAGTCTCATCTGGGCGGTTTCCCCATAGTGAGGACTGACTATCCAACTTTGCGGTAACAATAAGTCTAGTAAACCAAAAATGGCATGCATGACCAAGAGGTCGTTAGGCCAAGAAAGAAGAAGAAGTGTTGTAAGATTGTGTAATTTATGTTTTGCTCTTGAAATGCATTCACAGGAAGAACAGACAACAATCCCAACAGAGGAACCCACAACGGGAGCTCCAACATCACCACCGACGTCATCTAACACGTTTATGCCAGGAACTGAAGGTGCACTGCCAATACTGTTCCCGGGATCAGAATGTCCTCCTGATATACGCGCGTTCCTGCTAGATGCAACCGATTGTCGGCGGTATTCCTACTGCTTGTATGGTATTAAATATCCACAGATATGTCCCTTTTTGGAAACGTTTAACCTGTTCGTTGGCCATTGTGTACCACGGGATCCAAATTTCTGTTTCCCTGGAAGCCAATAGTAGTCGAAATAACTGGTAACGTAAATAAAAGTGCATCTTTAAGCAACTTACACAATGTGATGTTAGTTTCTGTTTAAAAATTTTATTACGTTGTTGCATTTTTTTATAGAATTACGATCAAACACAACTGAATGGTAACTGAAATATGTGAGTAAGTAATACTTCTTCTTCTTCTTCTTCTTCTTTCTTGGCCTAACGACCTCTTAAGGTCATGCCTGCCATTTCTGGCTTACTAGACTAATTGATACCGCATAGTTGGTTAGTCAATCCTCACTGTGGGGGAACGGCCCAGATGAGACTTGAACCCCGGTCCTGCCGTGTGAAGACCGGCGCCGCTGTCGCATCACCACCGGGCCGCCCCGTAAGTAATAGTAATAGTAATAGAGTAAGTAATAGTAAATAGTGAATGTGTATTTGCCATATTTTACGTAAACATCAGCGATGCCAAAGGAATTTCCATTGCTTCACGTTTCACGCTTCACGGAACGCTTCATGTTCCCTTCGCTCTAATGGCATTCCTATGTCCTATGACGATTCAAATTGTAACGTCATCATTGCTTCCTATCTTCTAATATTATTCGAATTGTTCATGCGTACTGCTTCATTTCCTTCTTTGTGTTTATTTAGTTGGTTTATCGGACCTCCGTCCTTTACCTCCGTATTTTACGTCACAAATCGTGGCAGAAATAATAATAATCGTGTTAGCGTAGATCGTTTACCGGGTCGTCTTGTTCGCTTAAGAAAAAGATACTGTCCGCTCAAGATTTTGGCACGTGGCACTATTATTATTATCTTCGTGCCCTGAGCCGGATGAAATGCAAAAAAAAAACATTGCCCTTTTGTGGAAATGTCCAATAACAATAACCAACTATAGAGAAATATTCAAGCATAGTACCTCCTCAAAAATCCTTGGAATTCTGTTGAAGAGGTCTGTTATTTCTAACCTTTTCTTTCTTACGTTCCTTTTATTTATAAATATGTCGATGAAGATCGCCAAAACGATTGCTATCTGCACTGACCTCCAATAAGCATTTTATCGTCTTCACAAAAGGATTTGTTAATTCTCTCCTATCTTAGTTAGGCTCTTACTCGTGTGATCACTTTTTAGTACTTTAAAGATTGGAGTATCGACCGCACTCGACATTTGTTCTTTCTAATGAATGTTTGCGGCTGATATCTGTTGCTATAGGTCGTACGTAGTGTTGTGACCCGGCCTACCGACCCCTGCATTACTTCAGTCACTCACCGCTGACAGGTCAGCATTGCGATCTGTTGAGAATCGCTGTGTGTGTTATGGAGGTTAACTTAAGACTGACTTTATTATCTAAGTACTTGTAGATATATCAATGGTTGCTATGCGTCGCGGGTTACTCAGTTTCCAACACTCCTCCCTAATCCACGACGCCTAATAATTTCCGAAATTTCTCTTGCTGTGGCACTATAATTGGTTTCGTCAATCCATCGGTAGGTTCTTCATGAGTTGAATCATATTCCAGCTTCACATGTTTCTGTTCCAACGCATTATATACGTACCATTATTAGCGATGGTGATTGCTGATTGATTATCGCAAAACATTCGCATTGCATCAACTTAATCGCGCCTCCTGAGGTAGATTTTCGATCATCAGGATCTCCTCCCCAATCGGCATCACTAAAACCAAGCATACTTCCCGTTTCTTCCTTGGTGTATCTTAAAGTTTTCGATGCTGTACCTTTGAGGTATCGAATGATCCGCTTTAGATCTTCCCAATGTTGTCTGCCAGGGGACTTTCTCTCGCGACTTTTTGTCAGAAAATGATGTATGGCAAGCAAATTCATCATATCTTATTGGGCAAGAACGTTTTTGACCACTGCGCCTTAAGGCATGTTTACTTTCTTCAATTGGTCGCTCATCCCCCGATGTGGTTTCCTCTCCAGAACCAACCAATGTTCTGTCGTCATCCGAATCCGAACTGATATTTTCAGTATTTTCGTTATTCATGACATCATCTACCGGAAGCTCGAGATGTATTAATAAGGATTCTCAAAGCATGGCTCATTCCTAAGCTGCTATACAGAATTGAAATAGTGTCGATAAATAAACTAAAAATTGAGAAAACTATAGCTCCACTTTATCACGCTAGCTTGAGGCATTCTACCGGGGCCTATCACCAGTCCCACTCTCTCATTGATCTGCGAAAGCGGTCAGTTTCCTTTCTCTCATATCATAACTCACGTCACGTCATCATCATCACGTCTACTGGAGAAAGATATTACGTCCAACGCATTTATTGAGAGAGCCCAAAGCGAGTTCATGAAGTTGACGAAACATCGGATACCATGCATCACAAAACAATCCAGATTTGGGGAACGACCATGGGATCAACGGAATCCTTCAATTGACTGGACTATGAAGCAAGAACTAGCAGCTGTTCCCAAATCATCTTTTGCTACCAAAATCTTCAACGAACTACTGCATAAAAAATATCGGGATCACCACCACATCTACACCGATGCATCTGTTGCAGAAAGCAGTGCAGGATGCGGAATTATCTCGCCAAAAGATATATACTCCATAAAACTCGCCGATAATACTAGTATTTTTTCTGCTGAAGCGATTGCTATGATCTTAGCAGCAGAAGAAGCAACGGATTTCATCAAACCTAACGCTATTTTCACCGATTGCGCTAGTGTCTTGGCCGCTATGGAACGAGGAAGGTCGAAGGACCCGTACATCCAGGTGTTAGAAAATCTTGCGTCTTAATTACAACTCACTTTTTGCTGGATCCCTAGCCATTGTGGCATAAAGGGGAATGATGAAACTGACAGAGCAGCAAATGAAGGTCGGGAACAAGATACGGGACATCAAGAAGATCTGTCTAGGAAAGACATGATCAACTGGGTTGAAAAAGGAATAGTAGAACCATGGCAAGAAGAATGGTGGAATGTAAACGAAAACAAGTTTCGATTCATTAAAACATCTGTGGCCCCATACATCGTTCAAGCAACCAATAACATGAGCAAGCCATTCTGACCAGGCTAAGAATCGGGCACTCACGACTTGCACATGGCTATCGGTTAGCTAAATCTGATCCAGAAAAATGTACTTACTGTGGGGAAATTCTAACAATAAGGCATATCCTTGCAGACTGTGCGGGTTATAATGAGGAAAGGAATTTACACAAAATAGGGAACAACATAGATGAAATCCTTGCAAATACGGAGGAAAGTGAACGAAATGTTTTGCTATAAATTAAAAAACAAAATTATAAAAGCTATAAATTTGTACAAAGAAATTTGGATGGATTACAAATGAACTGAATAAGGGCTTAATTTGAAGTAATTAAAAAGTCACTGCATGCTTAAACTAAAGAAGCGAATGTCAGCCAATAGGCTCAAAGCCTCTATAAAACGAAAAAAATAAGAAAAGAAATCTCGGGCCAATTCGAATTAGCATCCACAACAATGAAATTATAATAACCATGGATTGGTCCAGCATAATCAACATGGATACGTTGCCATGGCCTTTCCAGAAGCGGCCATGGTTCAAATGGGGCTTTTGAAGGAAGTTTCGCTGCTTCAGCACATGATGAACGCTGCCGTACAAAATGTGTAATATCATCGTGAATATTCGGCCAGTAAACGAAACTGCGAGCAAGAGATTTCATTCGGTCGATTTCTGGATGTCCACGATGTAATTGACGAATGATCTTCTTTTTGAATATGACTGGAACGAGTATTTGATCACCGAACATAACACAATTTTCGACAACTTGAAGTCCATTACGTCTTTCATAAAATTTCTTCACATCTGTTTCCGTAATTAACTTTGCACTGACCGGCCAACCATGATTGATCATTTGAATCACCTGCTGTAGAGTTTAATCCTTTTTCGTAGCTATCGTAACTATCACCTGGTATGTAATGGGAAGATTACTAATGCTATCATCTAAGATTGCTTTGACTTCAGCTTCGACATGCACCGCAGCTATGATTTAACATCAATCGAGATAAAAATTCCGCACATCCGATGTTGTTTGTAGAAACATATTGAATGCTAAAATCATACAACATCAAAATTAATGCCCATCGTTGCAACCTCTCTGCAGTGTATACTGGAATACCTGTTTTCGATCCGAACACCTTAAGCAATGGCTGATGAACAGTTTGAAGAATGAAGTGACGGCCAAACAACATCTTGTGAAATTTCGTGACACCATACACAAGAGCCAAAGCTTTTTTCTCCACTTGTCCATAATTCCTTTCTGCTTTGCTTAAAGAACGGGAAGCATGTGCAATTGCCTTTACTTCTCCAGTTGGGAAACGATGCATTATTACGGCTCCAATGCCATACTGTGATGCATCAGCTGCAACGATGATTTCATTAGAAGGATCATAATGAGTGAATAGTAGATCCGACAGTAAAATTGATCTGAAATTTTCGAACGACTTCTGGCAATCTGGGCTCCAATTCCATCACGCATTTTTCTTGAGAAGAATGTCGAAGGGAGCGCGAAGTTGCTTTATCTGCTTAATAAACCGTCCATAGTTTATAGCACCCAGATAGGATCTCAACTGCACAATATTTTCGGGTGCAGACATTTTCGATATGGCTTCTGTTTTAGATGGATCAGGACGAAAACCTTCTTTGTCAATTATGTGTCCAAGAAACTTGATCTGATGTAACAAGAAACGACATTTTTCCACTGTGTTCACTGTGAGTAGTTTTCGAGATTATTCCTCAACTTCCACTTGCAAGTAAGCGTCTGACAAATCCAGATGAGTGAAATAGTGTGCACCAGCTAATTCCGCAAAGATGTCTTCAGGATGAGGTAACGGATGACGATCACATTCGAGTGAATTGTTCAAATCTGTTGAATAATCACCACACACACGCGCACATACACATTGTCCACCTTCCGCACGACAACTGTCGGAGCTGTCCACTCAGAAAACTTAACTGGTGATTTTGAAGCCGTTGAAGTTCATTGTCGACCTTTGGAAGAGCTGCGTAAGCCACAGGGCGCTTCGAACAATACACTGGTCGTGAATTCGGTGTCTCACCTTTGCCTTGATGCACTTTCCTAGCGAATCTTTGAATACTTCAGGAAATTTCGTCTTGAGATTGGAAACGATATCTTCAAACTTAACAGAATTCACCAAGTTGTTGATGGGAATGTTCCATAGATTAAACAGATCCATTGTTTCAATTCCTAACATGTTCAGCTTCTTAATATTCGAAATGAAAATTCATCCTTTTTTCGTATCATCTTGGATCTTAACGTCAGTGAAGACTTCTGCGATTAACTTCAAGTGGTTACCCGAAGCTGAAACTGCTGTTTCTTCTGTTGGTTGGGAAACTGGTCGTCCAATCTTCTTCCAGGTATCTTCAGAAATGATGGAAATGTCTGAATCAAGTTGTAGACGAACCACAGTGCCATTTAGTTCAACCGACACAAACTTTCTTCTGCTTTCAATATTTTCAACACAAAACACACTATATGCTTCGTCATGTTTTCGATTCGGAAATGTAGGCTTGGATCCATTACGAAAGTTTTTCTTGCTGCTTTGTTTTTTGTTCGAAGATTTAAAATTAGCACAATTACCTTCTTTGTGTCCTTGTTTCTTGCACTTGTAACACATACGTTTAACGAAAGGACAATCACGCGAAAAATGTTTTTCGCCACATCGCCAACAAGGATACTTCGGAACTTTATTCTCACACACTGCATGAACGTTATGCGTTTCTTTACACTCTATCATCATAGTATCCTGCTTCAAATTCGCCAATCGGTAGCACTCTTCAACCAGATTATCCAACGAAAGTTTACTTACACTTTCCGTAGATTCGTCAGTTTCGAGTCTTCGGATCAAACGTGTTCTGATATCAGCATCTCGTGACGATTGTAGACCACACACAAATCGTAAAGCCTTGAACTGATCCGAGAATAACTTTGATAAAAGAAACGCCGTCCGCTTCATTTTTCACATACTGCAAACACTGATATCTTGCGTGAAAAACGGATTTCTTTCTTCCAAACAAATTTTTTCAATTTCTCCACGGTAGCTTCGAGCGCAAATTCTCTTGGATGCTTCGAAAGAATCGTGTTCACGTACTTTTCGTGCACGGACGTTTCCATTTTCCGCAACAGCAATCTAACCCGCGCTGCATCATCCAAAGAATCGCCGACTTTCGTGATGAGATCTTCATAACGCCCGGAACACACGTCGAAGAACTTGTCTGCTTCCGGGTCGAACTCGAATTTTTCAATACTTGATGCGATGTATTCGATACCTTTTCCAACCTGGTTTTCGATTTGTTCGATCCTCTGCTCCTGTTTAGCTAGGAGTTCAGTAAAATTACTAATAGCTTCCCGGAGATCCGACTCAGTCATCCTCGTCGCCAATTGTTGTATCTTCTTCTTCTTCCTTGGCACTACAACTTCGTGAGGTCTTGGCCTGCCAGCTATTGCTAGCTTTCTGTGACTTATTTATACCTGTAGCAGAATAGTCAGTCCTGCGTACGGGGAGGCGGTCCGCCGGGATTCGAACCCCGGTCCTGCCGTGTGAAGACCGGCGCCGCTATCGAATACACCACCGGGCCGCCCCAATTGTTGTATTCGTGGGAATAATATATTTTACCTTCTCGTTGAGTCGGTGGAAGAGAAATCAACCGATTACAATTGTGCAAGCTTTTATATATGAATATTTTCCAATGCTTGCTATAGCAGCAAAGGCTACTATAACATAGACCTTGGCCGCTGCTGTTGTGTTACAGGAATTACTCTTTCGGGTGATGCACCTTCATCAAGAAAAATCATTTAACGACTTACGAGAGTTCGTTTCTTCTTTGCGTCGTACAACCGATAACCTTTGGTTTCTTCATCATATTCCGTCAGCACGCATTCATGAGATTTGGGGTCCCACTTGCGCCGCTTCTCCTTCGGAATTTGCACCATAGCTTTCGATCCGAATATGCGCATATGAGGTAGGTTAGGTTTTCGTCCACTCCATGCTTCCTCAGGGGTCATATCATGCCCACGAGTAGGAGATCGGTTGATGAGGTACACCGCAGTAGCTACGGCCTCCACTCAAAAGCCATTCGGGAGTTTTACCTCAAACAGTAGACATCGCGCTATTTGAACGATAGTTCGATTTGGGCGCTCCGCCAATCCGTAAATAGGCCTTTAAGCTTTTGTTGATATATTCCTTACCGTTATCAGTCCGAATCGCTTTCATTTTCTTGCCGCTTTGACGCTCCGCCATTGCGTGGAAATTCTTGGAAACCGCAAACACTTCGGCTTCTGATTTCGTCTTCAGGAAGTAAACGAAAATGCGCCTCGTCTTGCCGTCGATGAAGGTGATGTAATAACGAATACCTCCGAGATCATTCGTTTCCATCGGACCACTGATATCCGAATGTATCAGTTCCCATATATTCACTGCACGTGAACCTGTCTTCGGAAACGGTAGTTTCGACTGTTTTCCCATCGGACATATTCGACAATCAGCACCGTCCGCACTTTTCAGCGTAATGCCAGTCGTCAAACCACCCGCAAGCTATTTTAGGTTCGTGGCTCCGAGATGACCCATTCGAATGTGCCACACTTCGAAAGTTTCAGCAATATTGCACGACAAAGCCTGTTGTGTGCTACTTCTCGCCTGGTCCAGCTTGAATTGGTTGTTGCTGTGACTACCGGTTGCTTTCAGCTCGCCTTTAGAGTTGTACACCTCGCACCATCGTTGTCGAACTTAACAGTATAACCCTTCTGCACTATTCTACTCACGGAAAGAAGGTTCGTCGTCAATCCAGGAATCAATTGAACATCACTGATTCCAATGCTATCTTGATTGGTTTTGCATTTCGGTATGATGCTTGCAGAACCACGAGCAACGATGTCCATTATACTACCATTCGCTGTAACAACCTTTCCAGTTGCATTTTTCTTATTGCTGAACAAATTTTCATTGTATGTCATGTGAGCATATGTATGCCGCCGAGTCGAACAATCAAACATTCGCTTCTTGCTTTCCAAATCTAGACAACGCCATGCAAAACGTTTCCTTCTTTTTGGCATCCTTGCAGAACTTCGCGATATGCCCGAACCGGCCACACTTTCTGCATTGCGGACCCTTCGAAGAAGAAGTGCTGCTTCGGTGTGAAATTATACTTCCGTTTGTTGGTAGCGAAAGCTTGAGTGGTGTGTTCGTTGCGTAGTGACCAACCGACTCTTGCAGTAGCTTCGTTTTCACTAAGTCACCTGTGATTGATACACATGAATTTTCCAACGCCATAATCATGGGTCTAAATTCATCTGGGAGTCCAGCCAGCAAGATCATTACCAATCCACAATTCTGGCAACTTGAACCCTACCGCATTCAGTTGATTCGCCGTCGAAATCACTTGGTTCACGTATCCATCCATCGTCCCACACAATTCCAGGTCGGTCTTTAGCAATTTATGTAGTAAGCCGATTTGTCTTGATAATCCTTTGTCCTCGTATGCCCTTTTCAATTTGTCCCATGCTGATCGTGCCGATTCTGCATCTTCGTGGGGTCGAGTAATAAAATCAACTTCAATCTGGCTTGAAGATCCTTCTTTTCATCCACTACTTCGAATGTTCCATCATTTTTTTGTTTTGGCTTGATGGCTTCCCAGAGTCCTTCCAGTTGAACACCTCCTGATCTTGATGTGCTTGGATGCACCGTATCGAAATTTTCAAAATCTTGTAGGTATAAATCTTCAAAATCTGGATCTTTAAAATTTTCGCTCTGGGCCCATGGTTGCTACTAGTCGCGGGTTACTCAGTTTCCAACACGATCGCCAGGGGCAATGAATGCGAAAGCCTGGCGACAAAACGAATACAACTCTTGATACGGTCCATTTAATTATTTTTATGAACCACGCTCGATCGAGATTAAAATTTTCAATTATTTGTCTCTAACAACTTATTTACTTACTTACTTACTTACTTACTTACTTAAGTTCGCGCTCACGCTTCACGGTTTTGATTTCATGGAACAATCTTCGATATCGTTCATGGCCAAGTGTCGCGACCCCAATTTGGGCCCACTGTGCCTGTGGGTCCATGTGAACGGCTTAAAATGACCAATGTGCCAATTTCATTACATGGTCAGCCTACTGGAGCATGAGAAGTCTGTTTTGCTGCATGATGGTGACACAACCGAATAATTCGTAAAGTTGTTTGCGGGTGTAAAATATGCGTTAGTATTAGTGTCATAGGTTAAGAGATGAATTGAAATAAAGTAGTCGTTATGTAGCAACCGAACCAAACGGATGTACCAACTAATCTTTCTTACACGGGTATCGTCGGTTTTTGACTGATTCCATGCTTCAGCGGCGTATGTGAGTACTGGGACTATAAAGATGCTGTACAGTCCCAGTTTCGTCCGTCGCGATAGGCATTTTGAGAGAAACAGTTTTCTTAGGCTATAGTACGAACAATTGGCAGCTAGTGCCTATGCTCGTAGTTTAACGTGAAGATTTTGACTATTTTAAAATATTTACAATAACGTTGTCAATAACATAGTGCTCGTTATTTTTTATTTATATCAACATTTACCTAGAACACATTCTTTTTCTATCGGATCAAAATGTTTAAACATTTGACAAACTTGCACCCTAGAAATGCCGTTCAGGCAGAAGATAAACTTCTCACAGTGGGAAGGATGAGCTAAAACGTCACTTCCTGTTTCTGGACAGCCGTATGGATCTTGGAAAATTGCCTGAAAAATTGGTAAGTAGTTTATTAACGGTATGCTTTAATTTGATACAGTTTTGTCAAAGTATCAAGCATTACCATACCTGACATTTTGCATTCTCTGGAAAATCACATCTGGAATTAGCTGCATTCCATTCTAATCCGTTCGGACATTGCATGATCAAAGGATTGCCATGATAGCACATAATATAAGAAGAACAGTCGTCCACTTTAGGTAGGTACATCGGTGAAACTGGATCGTCAATTGCTGGGCAGATGTGCGTCGTCGATGGCGACTCGGTTGTTTCTTCCTCTGTCGTTGTTGCCGTTTCTGAAGTCACTGTACTGGATTGCTCGAAATCGGGAGGTAGTGGAACTGATCCACAATCCACATTTTCGGGAAAATCACAGATTTCCTGCTCAGCGTTAAACAACATATTACTGGGGCATAGACCAGTCCCAGCTGGCATGCTATTCAGGCACACTAAAAAAGAATCACAGGACAACGGATTCATTACCGTGGCATTGTCTGGTTTACCCAGACAAATTTCCATAGGATCGAACTCCTGTGCTTCGATTAAAATCGCCACAAGTGACAGTACTACACTGGTAAAATGAAGGAATCTGGACGTTTTCATTACAATTTCACAATAGCTTCTGCTTGTACGTCAAAGTATGAACTGCAATTGGTTTTGGAAAGCTGCATTTATTTAATATAGGTCATTTTGTCGAAGGTTTTCATTGGGCTGTCATGTATTAGGGCGTGATGCAATCGTACTGTCAATCAACTATGATTTTTGATGAAATCGAGCTCATGTACTGTTTCGGCCTTGGTTGTGACGTTGATCATCAAGTAAAGGCACAGTAGCGCAATTATTTAGTTGGACGGCATCTACACACCATTCTTTGTGAGACCACCGGAAATGATCGTAGAGCACTAATAGGGTAACGCAAAGACTTTTGTCCATGTGTTGAGGTATGTTTTAATGAATGAGATCATTGACCGAGTAAAACTAGATAACCGTAAGTGAGGTTCGTGTACCACAGTAAACAGAGTAATTCTTTGCACCTTTCTTAGCGATTCTGTGCTACAGCGTCGAACTCGTGTTTCCTTTATCAGAAACAGAAAAAAATTAGGAACGTGTTTAGGAAGGGTGATATGTTATCGATAAACGGGAGTTACACTTCCGTTTGTTGCCAGATTTATGGCGACTTTTCTTACAAAAGCTGTGGATGTTTTATAACTGGTGTTCGAAACTAGATAACCCCGTTATTTTTGGCGTGATAATAATGAACTTGTTTTTGTTGGCGCATTATATTTCCTGTGATAACAGTATCCAACGTAGAGCTTTGGCAGCAATGATAAAATTGAAGAACGAAGCAGTAAAACAATAAATGCTTTCACTCAACTGTGTGGTTTGAAATAAGTATACACCACTTTCTGGTGATTTGTATCAAATTTTTAATTTGGTAATGCGGTTTAATTTATTTTCATACAAACATTATTTAACGCTATTAACAATAAAATCTTATTATCAAAAATAACTAAAATGGAAATAAAAACTACTATTAAGTTTAAATCGAGTACATTGCATCACATAAGATAAATTAGATTCTTCAATCGCGATCGTACTTGGTAGAATGCATGTATTGCATGACATGTAGAGACTTTTTTTCTAAGGATTTCCTCAGTACGCCCGGTTGCCTGAAATTTTGATCCTTTGTTATTCTGTCGTTTCATGCATATTTGTAGGTTTGCTAATTGGGAATTGTTAAATATGAAAATGTTGTACCTCTTGCTAATAGAAATCGTGGCCATCTCTGTAAAAAGGCATCCGATTTCAATATGTATAACACACTTATATTGTAGCTTGGTCAGGTCTATCTTTGTATACAACTGTTTAAACATGGGAAAACGAATTTTCTCAAAAATAGAGTGCAGAATTCATTCCGTCTCGTGAACTGAACGCGTGCTACTGATCTTCTGCATGTCGCCTGTGCGGCGGCAGTTTAATGTACTGATGATTCGTTGTTGAAAATAACACACATTGAAGACATTGAAAATAACACGCTCGACGGTTCTTCCCCATTTGACATCTAATCAGTGTGTCGACTAGACATACCAACTGAAAGTTCAGTGAGATATCACACATGCTGTCTTTTTCTCGGCCTGAAGCGAATAGATACATGTAGAAGGAAAGGAATCCACAAACGTTATTTGTAGCAGCGATCTTTCATAGATCATTAGATGCACTAGCACTTTTAGTTGTATTAGTTTACAAATTCCCAGACCAGCTACTATATATAGGACATTTTGTCGAAACTTGTTACAGAATGATCCGATGAATGTCGTTCATTCTGGACTAGTTGACGAATGATTTAGCTCTATCAGTCTATAACATTACAGACCGTGAATCGGGAACGAGTTCGTAGAAGGTCCACCTTTACTCTGTTCACTGCAACATAAGGTTCCTAGGCAAACATCGAATTTCACCTTGTCGTATGGTCTCAATGCTTTTCAATATCTGCTAAAAGTTTTGACATAACTGGATGGCATCACCGGGCTGATACGGCGTCTGCATACCGGGAGGTTCAGAGTTGGCCACGATAGATAAATGATAGAAGAGCAGCATAAAAATGCATTCCAGAGTCCAGAGTCTGGACAACAATCGACACCACTAATTTCGGGGTCTGCGCTAAAGCTTGTGGTCACGGTGTACATCAGCAGTTGTCATCATCCACAGCAATGTCCAGCTCCTCCGTAACTAAACGACGTATTCTACCAATCATCAACTAGGAATCGCTGTGAGATGTATCCTGCCGATCCTCAGCAAGGAATGCATCACCATCGTCGGGAGACCTACTCATCATCAGGAGAGGAACACGACCAGCCACGGTCATCATCCCCATCGTTTGAAGATCAATCGTATGATCGATTCTAAAATGCAGCTGTAGGTCGGTTACTCGAAGCGGCCTCTTTTTCTGTTTTGGCTGTACAACCTCGACAGGTCTTGACCTGCTATATGCTAGCTAATTTTCTATGACTTAATTTAACTCGGATAGTTAGTTACCGCCTTGGCCACCGGATCACCTGGAGCGTACCTATGAATATTAGAAGCAAGTTAAATTTGAATCGGGTGTTCTATCGATGGTTAGGCAACGCGTCACAACCGATCCGATCCAGGCCTTGCGTCGGTTTAAATTGATATTTTATGAAACGTAGTGTTACAAGTAAAACACACACGACACCCGTATGAGGCATCGTGGCTCGGACTCAGTGAAGCTAAACAATAAAATAGACAGCCGTAACAAGAACTCCGTGTGTTCTACAGGTAAGTTTGAAAGAACTGCGGCACAAGCCTCTTAACTCCCGTAATTCATCCGAACTTCCAGTTCTGGGACGACACCCTCCTAAAACGCCTAAAAATTGCCCGGAATCTCGATTAAACTAACGATCAAACTGCTACGTCATGAGCGCATACTTACTTCATCTTGCTAGAATGTAGATTCTTCTTACTTATCTTCATAATTAGATTACAAATTATTCATGCTCATGCCTTACAAACGATCATCAAACGTACATATTGTTGAAAAAGTGGCCTTGCCCTGTACTTTCTATAACTTGCGCCCATACTCAGCTTGCAATAACGTGCAAAATGAATGAAGATTTTTTACGTTACGTGATACAAACAGACAGACAGTACAAAGGTAAGTTGCATTGAAAGTTATCTACAGTTGCGAGTAATTGACAGGAGCAGTTGGCAGTTGTAAAAAACAGCGTTGATGATGTTCGCAGCAATTCATCATGATGTAGCCGGGACAGTCGATCAGGTTTCGTATAAAGTGTGCAGGAAATGGCAAACACATAATATTCGTGCAAAAGAACGCTTGGGAGAACGTTGGTTTGTTTCGGAATGAAAGGTAAGTTTCATGTAATGTGGATTAGACGAGCAGTAAAACAGTGAATAATGTTTTACCGTCGTTTTCAGTATATTTGGTCCTGATATCCTTCCTGGCTGTGGCCCACGTTGCAACATGCGCTGTAATTCAGCAAAGAAACGAACCAATATGCATGGAAGTTGATAATTTCTTCACTGCTGGTCCAGAATGCTATAACTTTTATAGTTGCCGCTATGGTGTTGTAGAACTGTTTGAATGTCCCCGCGGATTATTCTGGAATGACGACATGGGGCGATGCGATATGGAGGAGAATGTAAAATGCGAGGTAAATTTCCGATACCATTTGTTGTAAGATTGTGTAATTTATGTATTGTCCCTGTAATGTACTCACAGGATGAACAGACAACAATCCCAACAGAGGAACCCACCACGGAAACTCCTACATTACCACCGACGACAACCACGGAATCTGCAACATCACCACCGAGCACGTTTATGCCAGAAACTGAATGTGCGCTACCAATACTGTTCCCGGGATCAGAATGTCCTCCTGATATACTTGCAATCATGCTTCATGCAACCGACTGTCGGCGGTATTCCTACTGCTTGTTCGGTATTGAATATCCACGGATATGTCCCATTTTGGAAACGTTCAACCTTTTTGTCGGCCATTGCGTACCGTGGGATCAAATGTTCTGTTTTCCTGGAAGCCCATAGTAGTTGAAATATCTGGCGACGTAAATAAAAGTGTATCTTTAAGCGACTTAAACAATGTGAAGATAATTTCTGTGTAAAAGTTTTATTACAATGTCGATTTTTTTAGAACTACAATCAAACATAAATGAATGGAATATTTTAATTGTTGTGTAGCATCCACAATGCTATACATATGCTGAACCAAACTTTCGATATAGCACGAGACAGTAAACATCAAAACTGGGACAGCAGGTTAATACCCCACAATAAAAACATAACAGAAACAGCTGGAATCAAAGTATACGATATTTGTCAAAGAATGCAACTATTGCATAATTAGCTATTTTGACCGAACACCCGTCGAAGCATCGACCAACGCACTTGACTAGCGAGCGGCGCAATGCAACCAGACACGAAACCGTGTAGTCAGCATAACACATATGTTAACGATATTTTTAAATATCGTCAACATCCGACAAAGGGTTAGGTGTCGGAAGTTTAGTGTTGCGCGATCTCACGGCAGAGGGCGGGATTGTCAGTGAGTGTCCCGAGTTTGCACGAATCCTCCGAAGCAACGACCAGCGAGGCGAGGTTGATGACCGGAGTCGACGACAAAGTTTATAAAAGGAGGTGGGAAACAGCAAACCAGGATACGCGCGAAAACAACCCACCAGTGACTACAGCTGATTTTTAGCTCGTTGAATAAAAGTGCTTAAAGAACTGCAGATCGCGAGGTTTTTAAAGGGTGAAACAACACTGAGAAATTCGTGTCGCGCTGTTGCGGTTGCAACAACATAGGTTTGCGACGATAACCATAAGTCTTGTATCCATACAGAAAAAAACAATTAAATCAAATTTATAAACTCAGCAATTAAACAGACAGACAGAAAAACCTATTAGAACCAACAAACAAACGCAACCCGTTTAACATCGAGATGTAATTTGACACCTTTGTTTACGACAAAAGCCTTATGCTTTTGTCGCCAGCCAGAAAGATAGCAAACGATTTTACAATGCAAAATAGTGGAAAAATATTAACACCCCGACGGACTGACCTATTTTAAGTATTTTGAACTTAATGTAAAACAATGAAAGTTTGATATAAATAAAGCCACCTATCCCGACCGAGAGAGAGTTGGTCGTTGGACATAGACCAAAAATGTTACTTGTTGTGTCCAAATTCATTCAAGAGCTTTGAGTGTCCCCCTACCCAAGGTAAGGCCTCAATGTCTCCAACAATCCAGTAAGGAAAATCTCCTCCAGATTTTGGTGATCGCCTGGACGATCAAGACGCTGGTTCCAACCCCAGCCGGAACCATCATGTTAGCGGAACCGATCTTGCCGCACACTAAAGTGTGTGTTCGCGTGTACGCCCACAGACGACGTGAGTAAGAAGGCGTGCGCGCGAACACATCACAGTTGTAACGTCATCATTGTTCCATTTGAATGTTTCATGCGTAATGCCCCTTTTCCTTCTATGTGGTTATTCAGTTGGTAAATAAGTGCTACGTCCTGCAGCATGTATTTTACGTCACAAACCGTGGCAGAAATATTAATAGTCGTGTTTCTGTTCGTTAGCGTAGATCAAATACTGTGTCGTCTTGTTCGCTTAACAAAAGGGATCCTTTGCCCTGTCTACTCATGTTTTGAAATTGTGACACTCATGCTCATTTTTACTGTTGTGACCCGGCCTGCCGATCGATCGTAGCGCTTCTTAAGGTCCTAGATAGATTATATGCGATTAAAAAAAAAAAAAACTGTTTAAATAGGCTATAATTCCGTTTAATATCACGA
>KZ061647.1:382207-409969 GCA_002091835.1 Anopheles maculatus
CGGCATTCCGCACGCAATGGCATGTATGGTCTGCATGCTGCTCAGTCTTAATAAAGAACAGATTGGTTGTGTGTAATGTATCACGTAAAAATTGTACTATTAATTTTAAGATTGCTCGTTAATACATGTCTTGGGAACAAGCAACAAACATACAAATAAATAAATGATAATGTTTTAGTTTGGAATGTGTTGCGACGTCCGTTTATTGATTTAATTTTTACTTTTACTGCTTATCGAACAAATTAGTGTTAGCGGTAATGCAGTCGCTGTTTTGTACATTTGGTCTGGTTGCGTGGAACACAACGTAGGCTAACCGGATCCCAATCGGTGAGGAGCGGACATCGTTGAATAGACGCCTTACCATTCCGACAATACAAGTACAGATCGCAGTAAGTGGGATGACTCAAAAAAGTGTTTTTGGTTTCGAAACAGAGTGAGTTAAGGTCAACTTGCGTACTTTTTACCTGCATGAAAAAATAAAATAATTCAAAACAATGTGGTACATATTGGAAAAACGCAACAACAAAAAATATTTACCTTGCATTTAACAACTGCTGCAACATCACATTGGTTAGTTTCAACGTTCCAGTGAGTTCCAGGGGCACAGTGCATAAGGAATGGTTTCTGTTTGAGGCACAAATAGTACTCCGCACAACTCGTGGGACTAGCGGTAAAGGAAATTTCATTAGCTTCGATTTGCTGACAAACATCTTGCGGATCGGGTATGTGATCATGGGCACAGGGCACATTATTCGGATCATCACAGTAAAGCTGTGCAGCATTCCAGTATCTTCCAGCAGTACACTTTTGTAAGATTGGTTTTTGATCAACACAGATGTAATAATCCGAACAGTTGGTGGAACTTTTTACAAAGCTTGGAAAGTTAGGATCCGCATCTAGGCAATATGATACTGGATCAATTGGATTATCTGTGGGCGAATTTACGGTGGAAGATACAGCTTGCGTCGTTGTTAACTCCGTGCTTTCACAATCGGTTGGATCCATACTGCACACATCTTTCGAATGATAAAACATCCCTTTAGGGCATGTGCCGTGTATGACCGAGTCTTCATTGCACTGGAAAAATTTGGTACAATCTTCTGGGTCGGCCACAAACGTATTGCTTTTGATACCGTCGCACAACCCGTTCGGTACGGGTTGTTGTGAATGAACTGCGAATGAGTTTATGGAAATCAACACCAAAACTGGCAACCACTTGTGTTCCATGTCACTGCTGTTAACGATACGGCAAGAAACTAAGGAGCATTATAGTTTGAGAAGCCTTAAATATGTTGACAGATCAGTCGAAAACGATAAAAAAATCTAGGACACGATATCATAGTTTCGGAAATGCTGTTATCTTTTTGGTTTGTACTACTTTCACTGATACTGTTGAGAAGTTGCTAGAATTAATAACGCAAGTTACGAAACAGTATACGAATTGTTAATTTTATCGTTTATGTTAAATGATTACAGGAAAATGTCCGAATAAGAATCAACAGATCAATCTCAATTCTTTCTACTATATATTTGTTAAGAATGTATAAAATTGTAATAAAAAATGTAACATTTTTATTTCATTTTATGTTATTAGTTTTCTAACTAATTTCACACATTTTTTACATTATTTTAAAACCAGTTTTTCTCATTTACAGTTTGAAAAAATATTCATATATGTTTTCAAATATGTTTTCAATATCTATTGATAGTAATGAATAATAAATTAAATAAGCGAAATTAAATAAAACAATACAATGGAATATCCTTTAATTTTTTCTATCAGTTTTAACCCCATCGATTGATTTAAAACTAGAAGAAATCGATGACTGTTTCGATTTTATGTTGCTGTGGACTTATCTATTAGACTTTTATCTGTTGTTAAACAGCTGCCTGGTTTGCTATCGTTTCAACGACTCTTTAGTGGAGCAGGCGTTTTTCAACGGTGTGCGTTGTTCTAAAACAGCTACTACAGTTGCTGTCTTGTAAGCGAAGAGCTTTTGGTGCGCTTTTTATGGCACATTTATTCTTCGTCGTACGCTTCGCTCATTGATCGCTTTAATTGAAACTAACTATAATCGAAAGGAAATTAAATTGGGGCTTCAGGAATGATATGAGTTGCTGTTTGGGGCAAGAAATTAAATCAAGCGAATATTCGGTCGAATTTAGTACAAAGGCATTTGGTAGGTGCGGTTGATTCAGAAGAAGCAGTAATGCTTTAAATTTGATGACTCGTTTGCAGCTGTTCTATCACTTTGACTATTTCTTGGTTTCGGTGATGCTTTTGCTTTACATAAATAATGGATTTTGTTTCATTTCTTATGAAGTTTTACAATGTTCGTCTATAATTACGCATGATAACGTATTTTGTTTTTGAGACTATATTTAGGTTTTCAAATTCAGGTAAAAATAAAATTATAGTCCGTTTATATTTCCACCATACGAAATATTTCATAGTACAAGTATCAAGGGATGCCACTAGCTTCCAAATTGTGTTTTGTGTTTAGCATACTATTACATTAATATTTAAAATATTCTAACGATAACTTCATCCTGATCAAACTCTTTCTCTTTTATGATGAAGTACGAGGGAAATAAAAACATTACGAATTTTGTTTGTTTAATTTTGAATTTTAATCGTTATTAGATCGCTGTACACGATACGATTCTTAGTTGGCGAATCTCACCAATACCACCACAAAAAAGAATCGCTTGCTGTGTTAAAAAGAATCGCGTGCATTATTGCGTTTACACGGCACGAATCTTTTCTTGAATTTTTTGATATCATCTTTGCTTTTCTGGTACCTGAAGAAAGACATCAGTACTTTCCGCTCAAAGAAAAAAGAGAAGTAGGCCTTGAATGTTGTCAAAGATTCGCACAAAAGATTCGTGTTGTCCGCCAAAATCGGATAATTTTTTTTGCTCGAAAAGATTCGCCGAATCTGCTCGAATGCACCAATACACTGAAACAAAGGTTCGCTGTCAGTGAAGATTCGCGTTAGAATCGTATCGTGTACATCGACCTATTAAATTCTATCCGAACATTTCTAGAATATGGCAAAATCCGAAGAGAAAATATCATACTATAATCAATGATAATATTGAATTATGGATATAATAATAACAAAAAAAAAAAATTAAAACATATACATATTTTATTATCATGATTGTGCTGACAAATTCCCTAGTTAGAGGTCTTTTAGGATTTCGTGGTGGTAGTTATTTTTTAACATAGAGCAAGTATTCCGTTGAATCTTGAAACCGCTGAAAGAATTGTTGTCCAAGTATGTTAGGTGCATTTTAATTGGAATAACTCATGTTCGATATGCTTGGCCAAGCCCTGGACTGCATATTAAGATCCGCATTAACTTTAACAACATTTCTTTTGCCCAGAAGAAGACATTGTCTTAATAAAAAAGGCCAGGCGTCCAAATTAGGCTGATGTGATCTAACTTTTTTCGAATTTATCTGACCCGATACTTCTAGAATCTATCTGGCCCGGAATGTTTTGCACTGTATATAAAACTGGCCTATTTGCTGCTTGGCTCTTTTCAGAAGCAGAACTTACTTTTGTCCATCTTTGCATACTACTTTACTATTTGTCCATTTTATGCTTACTATTTTATACATACGTAGGAGAATTGAAATGTGTCTCGTTTGTGTTAGCAACTAGTGTTTACGACTTATCACCGGGCTAGCCTTTGGACGTTAGCCGAGCACGAATATTTGTTCTACTTCTGTCGTCGGTAGTGTGTTTGTGTGTGTTTGTTTTAGGGTCCCTGCTTTTGTAGGTTCCTCTCAACACGTTTGAATGTCTAAATGTATACATCTCATTTGGACCGAAGTTTTAGTGTCAAGAAGCAGAAACAGACCGTTCAAGGGTTCTCGTCTAAGGAACCTTAACCCTAAAGTCTCGCTTAAGTGGACTTGCATTAGCCTATCCTATCCTAGTTCTAGATTTACAACGTGCTTCAATCATTTATTCCGAGATTCTTTAGGTTCTCCACGACCTACAAAGCTTTGTAAAATCGACAGGAGCCTTAATGACGCGTGATCTTCCATTTAAAGAATAACTTTTTCATTGTAGCTGTATTGTAAGATCATTACAATACGTCAGGTGTGGTTTAAAAATGGATCATGATGATAAGCAATTATGCATAACAAGTCTCAATTGCTGTAAAGCATAATTCTCTTTCAAGCACTATTTTCTGCTGTGATAATTTTCAAAATTTACCTCCGGTTACCGGTTACAAGATGTGAAACGCAAACAAGATTAGCAAAATTAACAAAAAACAATTTAATCAGCTACACATTTGCATTTGCATTCCCGTTGTGGTAGTATCGATGGTTTATTATTAAAAAATAAAAGCCCAATCCAAAAGCAATGTACCGTTTATCCGATCAGATTAGAAAGTTGCAGGAGTGTGTTTTTGCATCCCAAATGAGACCATCGTCACAACGCTTCAGCATGGATTTGCCCTTGTAGCAGAGATAGTAATGGCGTTCACTCTTTGGATGTTTTACCCAACGCGCTTGATCGTCCAGGCAACTCACTTTCTTGGGTACCAGCGTCGGTTCGTTCACCTCCTTGTAGGGAGTGAAGTTCTGACATCTGGATTCGGCGATTGTCGTGCACCAGTTGTTCACCGGATCCCAGTGCAATCCCGGGGCACAACTGTGTGGATGAAACTTTCCATTGTAGCAATAGTAATACCTGTGCAGGGAAAGGATAATAGACATAGCGTTAGTTGAGGTGACTTGGGCACTTTTAGCTCGGCACGGCACTCACTTGGAACAGTCGAATCGATCGGCAACAAACACAAGCTTCAGCGGATCGTCCTTCTCAGGGCACACATGTTCCTGCAAATCGCAGTTCGCCAAGCTGGGCAGTGTGCACTGGCTTTGGGCCGCATTGAAGTATAGTCCGGGCGCGCATCGCTGAAGAACGGCAATGCCGTCGAAACACAGTACATACTGTGAGCAGCTACGACGGTGCGGTATGCTCAGGACACCCTCGGTCGGACAGTGGTACTCTTCCGTATCGAAGTCGTCAGGTACACCGGGGTGATTTTCATCCAGAATAATTTCATCGCTTGTTGTCGTCTCGTACGGTGTGGTCTGTACGGTTGTGGGCAGCTTGGCCGTGCAAGACACTAGCATCGCTGGCAGGCACAGGCGTCGAAAGTTGTCCCAGTAGAGGCCGGTGGCGCACTCGCCATGCGACAGATATCCTCCGAGACAGATGCGATACCGACTGCAGCTGTACTCGTCGGCAAAAGTGGCTCCGTTGCGTTTACCGACGCACTCTTGATCGAATGCCTGCGTGACACTCAAAATACCGACGAACAAGGTCGCGGCTAGAGAGTACATGATTGGCGCGATTGACCAGCACAATTGTTCAGCGTTAAAAGTGAGCAAGCGTCTAATAACTGACACTACCGTTTTGCGGTTCGGCTTGTTAGTGTCCAGATCACCTTTGCGGAATGCAATGGAACATTTCACTTTTAAGGAATTGGTTTTTATTTCCCGCACGCGTGTTTCGCGGAACGCAGGGTAGAAGACCGGAGCGTGCTATATCAGCCTAAGTGACAGTGTGTAGTATAAATTGGAAAGCTCGGTTAACATACTTATCGGAACGTATCTGAAGTGTAGTTATCGTACCCGCATGATCACGATACCAGGCGAAAAGCGTTAAAGTGTCCGTCACGCTTGTAGTCTGCGTTGAGAATGCATTTTTTGCGCTGCTTTCGCGTGCGATAAATTTCCAACGAAAAGATGTTTACTTTTGTCCAAAGTAATGTAAAACAAAAGATGTCCATTTTTCCGTTGCAATATCGAAGAGATGCACTTTTTGCGTATGATTGTTGAATTGAGTGATTATTATTATCGTGTGTCCAATTGATTGTTCTTAGTTCATTTTTTGACTCAAATATTAATGCTATCGATGCGAAATATTTCAATCTCGTGGTATTTTCGTCTAGGACTGTGACCGTAACTCGTGAGAACGTTTGAGCCTCGACTTTTTAATTCCATTCAAAGGTCAAGAAGATGGTCCTGATGTGGATGATTGCATCATACGGTGTAGACTATAGATGTTTTCAAGCCTGCAATCGGCTTGGAACGTTTCGGAGGCACGCACCAAAAACACACACAAAAACAAAACTAAATGTAGCAGTAAACAAGACGAATATCAATGCTGCAAATACATTGCTGCAGTCGATAAAGGGAAAAAATCCACCGATATGTACTGCTTATCGTTGGAATCATACTTTGTTATCGTGGCTGTTTACTAGACCGACGCGATACGTCATACGAAGTGTGGCGATATTCGCTCCCCAAGGTAAATTCTAGAATAATAACAATGGGCATTGAAAAAAAAACGTGTCTGGAAGCCAGACGTGGATGACGTATTTCCGTAGAGCTATAAATCAAACGGACACAGTACCACCCCTAAACCAGTGTCGGCGAGGCCCGTCTGTCTGGAGCGTTGTTGGGGAGCATAACTTTGTCATCATCCAATTAAAAACTGCGCCAAATATAAGGTGCTGCTGACAGCTGTTTATGGCCGTTTAAGAGGTTGATTTTGGGTTTGTTTTTGTCTGGCAACCTCCGGCACGAAAACACCGACTCGTGGCGTAGTGATATGCCGTTGTTATCATCAGCTCGGGGTATCGACTTGTCTGGAGTGTCACGGATTAAGACCATTCCCACAGTACCCAAAACGGTGCAGACATGCTTGTGTAAATTTTGCAGTCCGTGACGTAATATTGACCATGGTAGGAAATTCTCAGGAATATTTTACACCGCGCCATAATTCGCTTTGTCTAGTGATTGTGGGAAACATGAAACCACATTTACCGCATGAGCCAGACAGAGTTGTAAATAAAACCGGAACCGCATCAACAGTGAGTGAGGCAGTAAAGTTATGACGGTTGTTACGTGTGAATGTCACTGTTAAGGTAGATCGTATTTGACGCACTGAATGTGTAAGCACGTGAGAATTGATTAAATTTGATTGGTGGGATCAACATGTTATTTTTGGCCATTTTATGCCAGACCATTGCCTCCCAATCGCCCTCCTGGCGTTCCAGCTATAGGGTAAATGAAATCAAAGAGACCACAAATGACAGGCCAAGACCCCCCGGAGGAAAGTGACAAAGCAGAAGAAGAATATATGCAAGATAACTGTTATCGGACCATAACATTATGGATTCGTCGAACATGACGAATTATCTCCTTGGCTATTACATAGCATTTTAAGTATTTAAGAATAAGTAAGTGTTTAATCTGAGATCTGAGGGAAAGATGTAGCAAATAAGAGCTAGTGGTATCTGCAAACTGGGTGATACGATGTCCAAAGTAGTGGTTTCGACGATTATCACACGGCTGTACCGGAGTTCGAGTCCCGCCCGGAACGTCTCTCGGTACACAGGACTTTACAATCCATCTATTAGTATAATTAAGTCATAAAAACTACTGATGACCTCTCGAAGCCTTAGAGCCAACATAAAGAACAAGCTGAAGAGGAAGGATGGTATAATCACCAGGATCACCGTGGACTGACGACAGATGATAGCAGTTATGCTTAAAGTCAAGTTCAAGAAGCCAGAAATTAAAGTTAAACCTCTTCAGGAAAACAATAAAGAAGACAGTGAAGTTTGCTTTTATCGATGCTTGTTTTATTTAACAACTGGAAGGCGCAGCATTGTTACAATTGTGGTCAACATTTCTTAGGATCGCCAAAAGCACACAGCTTAATGTCGGAGTAGAAAACTTGGTTCTTTCCACAGGACTGTACGTTTGGTTTACCCAGAACACAGATTACGAACTTGTTACAGTTTCCAGGATGGGGAATCATGTCAATGATGACGCCCTTGCACATACCCTTCAGCTCGTTTTCTGTTGGTTCCGGAGCGCTCGTTGCCGTTTCGGTTGTGGATTCACTTTCTATCGTGCAAACTACATTGGCCTCGTAGTCGCACACTCCTCTGGCCGCATCGAAGATGGTACCGGAGGGCACACATGTAGCTTCGGCAGTCTCGGTTTCACCCTGACAGGTGACAAAGTTGGAGCAGGTGGTTAAAGATGGAAGTATGGTAAAATCGGGTTGTCCGGCACATCTGTCACTGGAAGCCGGGCCAGTAGTTGTTTCGGTAGCCTCCGTAGTGGGTGCTTCGGTTGAGGAGCTTTCGTCCGAGTTTTCCTTCGAGTTTTCTTTAGAACCGGAGTTTTCCTTAGATTTTTCCTTGGACTTTTCCTTCGACGATTCCTTGCTCTTGCCGGCTGAGGCGGCCGAGCAGAGCACGACCAGCACGAGCAGAATGCACAGTTTCTTGTTCATCTTGTAGAGATTCGGGTATGATATGATGTCCAACCAAAGTTAGGCTTAAATACGGTTTCGCCGAGACGTTGAAGAGATAATGGGCCAGACAAAATCAACAGAAGTGGTCTAACTGCTCGCTTGTCTGACGGTGACGGGGATGCAATAAACAAAAGTTTGTTGTTGTTTTTTTCTATGAAGTTTCATATAGAAGCTTTACAAACAGCACACAGTGCATTTGTTATTGTTTTATTCGGGTACAAAGAATAGATATCACGAAGCATTTACTTAGCGAACGTATGAAGTGGCACGCAGGTATGCGGCAATCCAATCTTCGCTAGCCACACACGTCACTGGATCACCGTGACCACAGGTTGCCAATTCTGCAATAAAGATGGTATTCCCCGGGCACTGCTGCACATTGGGTTGACCCAATACACAGATGACGTACCGCGTGCAGTCCGTCGGATGCTCCAACATACCAATGGTAACTCCACGGCAAAGATCCGTAGGAACACTTGGGTCTAGCGGTGGGCGGGTTGGTTCTTCCGTTGGCATTGGTGGTGCAGCGGTACTGTTTCCGGATGGTCCCGACTCAGCACATTCGACATTTTCCGGATGATCACACACTTCCCGCACCCAGTCGAATAATGTACCCTGCGGCTGACAGGTGATTTCCTCGGCGATGTCTTCATTTTCGCAGCGGAAGAAATTGCTACAGTTGCGGGAAGGCGCCAGAGAACCGTCAGGACGGCCAGCACAAGCACCACCTTCATAGCACTGCACATTCTCGGGATGGTCACATACCTCTCGCTGATAATCGAACATTGTACCGGCGGGCGCGCAGGTGACCTCTTCGTTTTCCAACTCGTTCATGCAGATGATGAAGTTGGTGCAGTTCGTGGCAGGAATGAGGGTTCCATTTGCTCGGCCTGTGCAACGATTTTCCTCTGTCCAGCAGGTCACAAACTCTGGATGATCGCAAACCTCACGCTGATAGTCGTACATGGTACCTTCCGGAAGGCAAGTTACTTCTACTTCCCGCTCTCCTTGGCAATCGATGAAATTCGAGCAGTTGGTTGACGGGAAAAGTGTGCCATCGGGTTGACCTTGGCAGCGGCCTCTGTCGGCCGACGAGTTGCGCGGCACAAAATTGCCCAGTATCAGATTCGGCTGACGCTGGAAGGAAGCCAATCCCGCACCCACAAGGCAGCACAGGCCAGCAATTATAAGTAATTTTTCCATATCCAATTGTACGATTGTACGATGTTTCTTTTTGCGTTCGTACACAAACTGATGCGAAATGTTAGAGTGAGCGGAAGCTTTATAGGGCGATTTGAACATCTTGGCGTTAATCTGTTCCTCATAAAACCTCATTCAGTTATCGAAGTTTGAACCGCAAGCGCCAGCGAGTTTTGGTGGGGCGGGGTCAGATAGTACCTGATATTGCGATTCCGGGCTGGTTAAATGTGATTAGATATTGTAGGTTCGGTCGTTAAAAATTCACGTACGTGAATTTGTGAGCCTCTCGTGTTGGGGGTAATTACCTAAAAATCTCGTTGAAATAAAATCCAATCACAGTTTTTGACAATTTCTGATGATTGCTGGTCCCTCAACAGGTTTCATGGTAGATTTTCACAAATTTTGCATAGAAATTTTGTCCATAACTTTACCTGTCTGGAGTCAAAAGCAGACAATAATATAGCAGTTGAGTTACACGCCCCGGCCATATTACAGCATGAAGAACATTTATAGTCGCTCTTAGAGACATGGACTCTGTCCCAAAACTGACGAAAGCTTCTTAGAAGCATTTGATAGGAAGATGCTCAGAACGATTTTTGGTCCCGTATAAGTGGAAGCACAATAGAGGAACCGGTACAATGACGAGGTCTACGAGCTATACATGAACATGACATGGTCATGTCATGAGAATGGCTCCGGACGACCCGTACAGTAATTTTAGGCAGTCCACATGGACATAGGAGGCATGGTAGGCCCACATTGAGATGAAGTGCTGGCGTTAATGCGTCTGCAGGATAGGATTGGAGTATAATTATTACGTTTCGAACAGCAACCTAGTTAATGTTTATCAGAAATGGTATAAATGAAATCCATATTTCGGTAACGAACGAGACGAAACATGTTTTGAAAATTGTATATTCCTACAACTTTTGAAGTGATACATAAAAACTCACTCATCTGTTTCGATATATCGCCCGCAGTTTAAGTCTTTTCTTTACTGTCCGACTCTTTCCGTGAAAAGTGTACGGAATTCTTAACAATTAGTTGATATGCAACAAAAGAGTTAAACAAAACAACTTGCTAAGTGGAACCAATTAACACACACGTTTTATAATCTCCGTAAGCGTATTTTTTAAATTTAATAACCATTGAAATAATTATTGAGTATCTTTTATAAACAAGATGTTTTGCTTTTCTTCATGAAGCACGGGCTCGCTCAAAATTTATGGACCCTTGCAATTTACGGCGGATAGGAAGGTTGACAAAGACATTCTAACTGCATTTTGTTTATTGGAATTTCTCAAGAAGTTTTAAAATAACGTGTTAGTTAGCTGACGAGTTAACAGAAATTACATGTTGTTATTTATTATAAGTTTAATGGACATACGATATGACTCTCTGGTAAACCTCAACCCAAGTTGGGCTGGCAACACAAGTATTGGGATCACCGAAACCACACGTGGAAAGCTCGGGGATAAAGATGAAATTATCCGGACACCGTTGAATTGTGGGCTGTCCCAAGACACAGATCACGTACTGCGTGCAGTCAGTTGGATGTACGACCATTCCGACGGTAACGCCCCGACATATGTCGTTTGGAACATTGACGTCTAGTGGAGGACGGGTCGGTGCAGCGGTAGATGTAGGCGGTCGATCCGTACTATTGCCATTGGAACCAGACTCCCAACATTTTACATTGTCCGGATGGTCGCACACTTCACGCTCCCAGTCGAAATGGGTTCCGTGCGGTTGACATGTTATCTCCTCAAATATGGACTCATCCTCACAGATGAAGAAATTGCTGCAGTTACGTGAAGGTGCCAATGACCCATCCGGACGCCCAGCACACATGTCACTTTCCCAGCACAACACGTTTTCCGGATAGTCACATACTTCACGCTGATGATCGAAAAGTGTGCCGGCCGGCGCACAGGTGACCTCTTCGTTTTCGATCTCGTTCATGCAGATGATAAAGTTGGAGCAAGATTCCGCAGGGATGAGAGTTCCATTTGCCCGTCCTGTGCAGCGGTTATCCTGGCTGTAGCACGTCACAAACTCTGGATGATCACACACCTGGCGTTCGTGATCGAAGAGAGTACCGTCGGGAACGCAGGCTACCTCGCGCTCGTTGCCGCCCTCACAGCGGAGAAAGTTGGCACAGTTGGGCGCAGGGAAAAGGCTTCCTTCTGGCACGGTATCACAACGATTGCGATTGACAGGGGGCCGTCCAGTTGATACCCATGGTGGGCGCCCAGTGGAGACCCATGGAGGGCGCCCGTTTTCGTTAGATTCACTTGACGATGAAGATGATGAGGATTTTGACGAGAGGACACCGGCTAGACAGCATAGCGCAATCGCAAATATTATCCAAAGTTTGTTCATCGTCACGTTGCTGTATTGCTGGTCCAGTTTAACCCTGATATTAATGAGGGATGGCATAAACACACGGTCCTATATAAGAAAAACGGTCGCGAAACGCAGCAGTCAATCATGGCGTCGCAAACATTTATCGGATTCAGATTAGGCATAGTGATATATGACCCATGAGAAACATAACGATTGACAGAGACGTTAAACACAAGAAATATAATCCAGTGTTACGGCCACTGTAAAGTGGCAATACGATTAGATATACGGAGAAGTAGATGTTCGAACAGCACAAAAAAAACCTTGGCTTGGCCAAATTGAACAAGTTTACCTAAAATAACCTATCGGAACAGTGGTTTAGTAAACCAGAAGTTCCCTATATGTAACATAGTGAGAAAAAGAATCGGATGAGTACTTTGATGCTTTACAGAATTAACTTTTGTTCGACTTTGATACATCAGTTCGGATGTCGGGGTTCTAGTAATCAAGCAGACATGACGTCACTAACAAATGTTGAGTTGCCGGCTAATTTGTTATCGGGAATGTATTTATTGGCTAGCGATATCTCGAAAGCAGTTCACACGAGACGGTTTAACTGTTTCCTGGAACTCGGAGTGGAAGTTTGTTGCTTAATCTATGGTGACGTAGAAGATAACTGGACAACCAAACAATCGATCGAAGCTCGCGAATGGAATGCGTGGAACAGTACACGCAAACCTTTCAAGAGAAACACCTCGTTAATGTTTTGTGTATAACGACATAAGACCAACTGTACCAATTGACAGTGTGTGTACACACATTTGAATGGCAGACCGATAGCATTGTTCCCCACAGAACAGCACTGGATGGTAATGCTTCATTGAGGCGATGGTGTATTAGCTGCGCATTCCACATTTTCTGGATTGTCACACTCACCAGTCTCGGGATTGAACCACAATCCACTCGGGCAGGTGTTTGGGTAAGCAATACCTTGATAGCAAGAGTAATACCGTTCGCAAAGCGTACTACTGGGAATTAAAGTGGAGTCCGGTAGCCCGTAGCATATTTCAAGTGGATCCACTGTTGGGGGTGTTGGCACCGGTGTGGATGTTGCTAGCTCAAGATCACACTCCACATCGTAACGCGTTCCGCAGCGTTGCAGTGTTTCGTCGAACCAGAAATACAGTGGACAGGAAAGAAGGTACGCGATCTGATCGATACACTGGTAGTACCACTGGCACGAGTCCACACTAGCTATGTAGCGAAAGTTGGGTACACCGTCACACAATGGTGATGGATTCGGTGCGGGCGCTTC
The DNA here is from genome assembly GCA_002091835.1 of Anopheles maculatus. NCBI lineage: Eukaryota > Metazoa > Arthropoda > Insecta > Diptera > Culicidae > Anopheles > Anopheles maculatus. The sequence goes on from KZ061647.1 coordinate 395,428, forward strand.
CGGCAGTGTAGGCGGCTCGGCAAGATCGCATTCCGATTGGTCTTTTGGTACACATCGTTGCTGTTGCGCCGAGAACCATTCATCCTCAGGACAGATCTGTGGATACGCGTTTCCATCAATGCAGCTGTAGTATAGGTAGCACGCGTTCGGGCTAGGAATATAGCTCAGGTCCGGGACTCCTTGACAGCGATCATCCTCAGCCAAGGCGGAATACTGTGACGCAAAGCAAAGCAGCAGCACAACCCGAAGCAACGACCACATCGTACTAAACTTCACATTCACTAAACAGAGCCACTATCCATCGATGTCTATTTTATACACACCATGTGTCCTTGGGAACCAATAAACCACCAAAGGAAGCGCTCAGATAAGCCACCAGCTGGGCGAGTTTATGTCGGGTCGTAATATGAGAGCAACATTTATTGGAAATTTCATAGGACAGAATTGTTAAGTTCACAGGTGCCGAACATTAGACGGCATCTTTCCGGAACGGGGCATTACATTCCACGTTCTCCGGCAAGTCGCAGAGCATCGTGTCCGGATTGAACACCAAACCACCGAGGCAATTGCTCGGATATGCACCCTCATTGAAGCAGATGTAGAAACGGCTGCAGTCGTCAAGGCTGGGCACATAGGTACCATTGGGTAGGCCGCTGCATTGCTGGTTACCCTCTTCTGGTGGGCCGGTAGGTGGAACGGTTGGTGGAATAGTTGGTGTAGGGGGTGGCGTCGGAGGTGTGGGTACATTGCAGATCGCATCGGCAGGTGAAATGCACTCGCGTGTGGCTTGATCGAACCATAGTCCGGGTGGGCAGTACAGAATGTAGCCGATGTTGCCCGAGCAAACGTAGTAAGCTTCGCACCGTTGTGGGCTCGGTACGTACTCACCGTCCTCTATGTCGACGCACACACTTGGGGTCGGTGTGGTCGGTGGTCCATTCGGACAGAAGACGTCAATCGGATTACCACAGGATTGCGTCTCCTGATCGAACCACGTACCATCGGGGCACAGTGTTGGGTAAGCGGTACCTTCCACACACACGTAGTACTGATTGCAAAACTGTGGATTGATAACCATCTCACCATCGTCTGCATTGTTGCAGATGCCTGGTGTTGGTCCTGGAGTCGATCCCGGTAGTCCGGGGTTACTGCACTGTGCCTCTTCTTCCGGAATGCAATCCTGGGTGTTTTCGTCAAAGAAGAACCCATTGCGGCAGATCATTGGGAAGGGTGTACCGTTTAGACAATAGTAGAACAATTGGCAGAACTGTGGGCTTTGTACGTAGGAAAAGTTTGGTCGTCCAAAGCAAAGATTTGGTTCTGATGGTCCGGGAGGAGCCGTAGGTGTTTGCGTCGGCTCTTCTATGTCACATTCAACCTCATACCGAGTGCCACAACGGCCAAGCTCAAGGCTGAACCAGTATCCGCGCGGACACGAGAGCCGATACGCGAAATTGTCTATGCATTGATAGTAAAATTGACAGGATGTGGTGCTCGGCAGATAGGTGAAGTCTGGCAAACCATCACATTCTGATGACGGTGGTCTTGGAGGTGCTTCCGGAAGTTCTGGTGCTGGTTCGATGTCACAGTCGGCTTCGTCCTGAGGCACACAACGCTGCAACTCCATGGAGAACCAAAGATCTTCGGGACATGTGTATCCGTACGCCTGACCATCGATACACGCGTAGTACAGGTAACACGCTTGCGGGCTCCTCACGTAAGTAAGGTTAGGTACGCCGATACAGATCTCATTGTAAGCCTGGATGGAGCCTACTAGCAGTAGGCATCCGAGGATAGTCGTCGTCAGCACTGTTTTTGAAACAAGGAAGTACGGTTAAGCTAAATTCAATGCGGACTGTTTTCACTGCCCAGGTGTGATCACTTGTTGACATCATCACTTCCTTACCTTTCATTTTCCAGCACTTGACTATAATTCATTCAACGATGTACCATTTATCGTTTATATAGGAAAGATGTCGGCAACAATTGTGCGGGATCAGCGACGTGTTCGCTGTCGGTCGCCTGTATTGAGTTATCTGTTATCTGCCAAAGCAAATTGATGGTACTTCCGACAAACTGACCAGCTTTATTGTGGATGTGCCCATGTGATCAAAACCTATGAAGGGAAGATAATTCAGGAAGGAAGTTGTAAATGTACAATGCCACATCATACAAATACTCTCGGTTTGCTTTGAAACTGCCTCTGCGGCATTTCTTTTGGATTGGACACTTATTACGTTACATTATGGTTACGAAACGATGTCCAATTATAGCAGTGCACCAAGGATTGATTAGACAAAACGTTGCAGCAATATTTTGCCTCAGTTATTTCATAGACAACGGGGTGGTGTTGTTCAGCAAGCGTTAGTTGAAAAACAAATTTTAGTTACGTTTTAAAAGACAACAGCGCATAACGGCATAAGGATTCTGGTGTAGACATATTCTCGTATTCAGTTGAGTTGGATTATAGTGGATGTGTTTTTGTGCTGTAATATTATGTTTGTAGCGTAAGACATTGTTTTGAAAATTACCGGTACAGAGTGTAGATTTTTAGTCAATATTACTCTACTCAGCTCTACTACTTCAAGTGGTAGAAAGCTGCCAATTCTCGCTTCCTTTATTTAATAAAGCGGCGAATGAGGTCTATGAGAATCAAATCCTCTGTAAATAAATGAAAAAAATCGATTATTACATTTTAACCGTAGCTGAATAGTCAATCTAGCGTATGAGAAGGCGTACCGAACGAAGTTCGTTACCCGATCCTGTAGCGTGAAGAATGGGTTCTCTACCATTGATAATAAGGCTTAAAGAACTTATAACTTCTTGATCAAGTAATATAGTGAGATTTGTGAGATAAATCAATCTGACCTTTTCAGAAATGACAGATTCCATCAAACAACTTATGAAAAGGCAAAAATTGTGGAACAAAATAATTTAATTATCTAAAGATAAAGTAGGAAAACATGGATATTACGTCAGAAAAAAACTTCATATCTACGGTATATAAACTAGGTTTTAAGCTCACTTGTGATATGGAGAGTAGAATAATCCTAATAATTGTTCTTTTTTACTTGTCGATCGATCTAGTATCGTCTCACGACCGCCGCAAAACAAACCCATAACCATAAACTCATCATTCTATCATTTGCAGCACAATAGACAACATTGATAAAAAGACCTATCAAACCGAAGCCATCTATAAGGAAAATATATTTAAATGAACAGGTGCATAAGGAACAATAAAGCTCATGCTTAGTTGTTATGTTATTTTTTCGCACATACTGCATTAGTGGGCAGATCGCACTGGGAAATTTTGCTGTTCCATAGGTAGTTAGTCGGGCAGCTCATCAGGATCGGTTGTAATCCGATACAGATGTAGTACTGGCTGCAATCGTTGTAGTTTGGGTAGAAGATATCACTGCCATAACAATCTAGCAAGGAAAAGCAATAGGTTATTAGTTGAAGCAGCGATGGCGTGATTTATCTAATGGCGTATGCAATCTGCAGTTTCTTACCCGGAGTGCTTGATATTGTCGTTGTTTCTGCGGATGGCGTTGACGTTTCCGGAGCTGCTGGATTGGGCAGATTGGTGCAGTCGGTGTTTTCGGGAAAGTCGCATTGGTTGGTGGCCGTGTTCCAGTAAACGCCATGACCACAGCTGTGCAAGATCAGCTTACCGTAGGCACAAATGTAGTAGCTCTCGCAGGCAGACGGATGGGCGATAAAGCTGAACTCATCCGGTGTGCAGAATGGATATGGGTTTATGGGTGGGTAGAAGGGTGGCGCGGTGGTGATCATTGGACGCGGTGCAGTCGTTGGACGAATTGTCGCCAGGGAAGTCACCACTACTGGGGGCCGATATGTTGGAGCCGCAGTTGGAGCAGTGGGTATGTACGGTGGTTGAGTTGTTGGTGGTGGAGTAGGTGCAGTAGGTACGCTGGGAAATCCTGTTGTTGTTGCTGGAGGTGTCGGAGCGGTCGGAATGGCGGGTGTCGTAGAAAAGCTGGGAAAAGCTGTGGGCGGTTTAAACGATGTCGTGCTGGTAGGCGTTGGAGCAGTCGGAATGGACAGTGAGGTAGAGGATGGTGCTACCACAATCGACGATGGAGGCAACGACGGTGTTTGTCCACATTTGACGAAGGAAGCCCAGTTACAAACCATCGCATAAGGGTCAAACAGTGTGCCGAATGCGCAGTGTTGAATTTTCTGTACATTGTATTCGCAAACGATGTATGAAGCACAGTCGTCAGTGATGGGCAATTTCTGTCCATTTGGCATTGCGAGACAAATCTGGAAGAATGCATAAGTTATTGATAGGAAACGAATTCGAAAGAAATGATCTGCCATTACTTACATTATCCGATATGAATCTCGCAGAAACAGATCCGACAAGAAGCCCAATTAGGGCCATTAGGCCGAAGGCTAACAATAAAGTTGGGGGAAAATGATATGTTAATTTGAAACTGGTTTATAACTAGTGCTACACGTCCGATTACACGTTGCATAGTGTACCTTGCATTGTTACGCCTTCTTCCGAAAGAAACAGTTCTTGTACTACTGATTGTGGGATTCGCTGGCTAACTAAACACAACGACCAATTTCTGTCGCCCACTACAAGAGAGGTATATTTATACGTTTAAGCGATCGAATGATACCCGTTGAAACGTAACTCATGTTTTGGAAGCTTGTTGTTTCAGATGTTTTCTGTATCTTAATGACCATCATGAGTTTCGTGGGCTTTTCAGCGATATAGAAACAATGAACGGAAGAGATAGAACAGTGAGTGAAACCGCATGAGAAGAAAGAAATAAAATTTAAAATGTTTTGCACTGTTCAGATATTATTTTTAAAATATAGTTAGGAGCGGGTAGGTTGTATGTCTATTAGCAGATATTATGAATTATATCCTATACCTAACGTTACAAATAATCTAATAGCCATGTGATAAACTAAAATACAAAGGCGAAAAACTTTGTATTTAAGAGTAATGAAGTTTTCACACATTTTAAGGGGACCTTCTTTTGGGTGTAGTCGGTAACAAACGAAATGAGGCTTGATTACAATGGTTTTGATAATGTTCTTTTATCTTACATTTCTGCCTTACTTCATCCGGAACTTTTTCAGCATTATCAAGACTGGTATTCGATAGCACTGCATTATCATTTTGTACTATATCAACATCTTGACTATCAGACATTCATATTTATCTTCAGAACCTTTTGAGGGTTTGACTTGCCATTATTATCTAGTGATGGACTAGCTGGATAGTCAGTCCTGCCGCGACGGAAAGACGTTGCGTAGAGGATTCGATAATTATATGCTACATAAATCACATAACAGCGAGAAATGCTTAGTTAATTATTGGTTGGTCACGTTACATATTTTTCAACGGAGATGGAGACATTTGGAATTCAATAATATCCGAATATGGATACTTAAGCTTGAATTTAATATTATCGTGTAGTTAGACTGGTATCCAGTTTTGTCATCATAGGAATCGTTACATCGTTCTTCTGACTCGTATTACGATTTTTGGAACAATTGCAACACTTCAAACCGTTAAAAAAAAATGATACATTTTGCTATAATGGTATGCTTTAATTGCATTGCCTCATTGCACCCCATGATGTCTGTTCCATGTTCAGTGTTCAAACGGATACACACAAACAAGCTTACTTTCACAGATCAAATTGTATGGGATACTATTATGATAATTCATCATATTGTCACGGGTACGGATACGAAGTCTCTCGCAGGACTTCGTAGGCTCTCCATATCCTACTCCTATTCAATACGTCCGCCAATATTCCGATTCCGAATTTACAGATATAGAAATTCCTTTACAACCGAAAAAGGAAGTGCATATTTCTCACAGCACTCGGAAGTAACCGCATTTGTTCGGAAGAGATAAGGGTACGCACTTCAGAAGGGGCGCTTGAAAGGTGTTTTAGTGCGCCCTTGCTACGGTGATGGCGTGCGTGTTGAGCATCATCGTATTGCTTATTAAATTTCGCCATATTTAACGCATGATAATTCGCAACACCTGAAAGAAGGTGATTTTTTTCAGCTACACCTGGAGATTACCACAGTAGATTGTTGATGGTCTTAGCAATGGAAGACACAATAATCTATTGATGTTATCAGCGTACGAATCTACAGACGAATCTACAGCTACGATACGTCCTAAGAGACTACGTCCTCTCAAGACTTAACACCAGCCTATCTTAACGATCTGTGGCGAAAAAGGCAGCAGCACTAAAGTCGTGCGATTTGGCTGCGTGATAGAAATGTTTCGATGATAAGTGCGGACAAATCAATATCAGAGATGAACGCATCTCGTACACAAAAACCCAAATGTGAGACCCGGAGAAAGGCAGAACTGAGTAGACTCGAATCTTCGCGCATAAGAATTGTAGCTGATGCAAAAGCTATCTCAATCGGAGAAACTCGCAAATTCAACAGAAAGGTTTATTTTGAAGACACCTAAATGGAGCCGATGCTGAAAAGAGCGGACCAGGCACAGAAAGAAGAAGACAGCTGTATCACAGCAGTCAGCGTGAAAATGTCAAGGTGTTTTCGCCATTCCTGGAAAAAGTCATCGGTGCCATCAGCCAGCTGAAACGTAATAAGTCAACTCGCAGATGATTGTAAGTATTTTGGCCTGGAGGAATGATCTGACGAGTGGAAACGCTCATTGTACTAAGAGGGCAAAACGTAGATGCTCTAGAAATGCCAGGAGCACCAGATCCTTATGCACCATATGTACACTGGGTTAAAGTCGGATTGTATTATTATTTATTTGTTATTATGTAATCAATTGCATAATCTATTGCTTCAAGGGCTTTACCAAAGCGACGACATAGCAAATTAGAGAAGGTGGAGGATAAGGAGGGAGAAGTGGCTAAAAAGAAAATTTGTCGTTTAGCCATACCCTCAGAACCGTGAATAGAGTAAGTCGTAAGATTTTTTTTTTTTTATTCATATGGAACGGCCTGTAAGTCGTAAGAGTTGAAATGAGTAAAAATGACTCAAAATCTTTATAAACAAATAAGCAAGACTATCGTTCTGTAGTACCTATACGCTGGGAAGCTGGTACGACTCATGAGGATCACAGTGGACGGTGTTCAATGCAAGGTGAGAGTATCGAACCTGTTTAGGCACAATTTTTCCAATTCTTTAGAATCTCAGATGAAACTGATATCAGTAAACGTAAGTCTGTGACGGAAATGCAGCAAACAAATTCCAAAGGTGCATTGTTCAAGGGAATCATGACTACTAATTATTGGTTCTGTAGCGTCCACGCTACTAGCGACAAAAAGGAGCTCGCCAACAGTTCATCGATAGAAGATAGAATTAGGTTTCAGGTATAAAAGGAGCAACACTCCTCAGGCACAGATCAGGTTTTGGCAAGCCACCCAGGACGCATCTCCTCGCTAAATAAAAGAAGACAATAACACTTCAGTTCCATGAACTCCTGCGCTCTATAAAACTCCAGCAACACACGAAACACAACGAAACGTCAACGATACGTCTGATCTGGTACGAATCCTGGACTAAGAATTGTTTTTGGCGATGTGTGCAAGCAGGGTGTGTGACGAAAGAGAACGATCCACGAACTAACTGCGCTGTTTGGTGTTGCAGATATCCTGATGGTTTCAAAATTCGAAAGGTTCGTGCACGTGATGGTTCTTCAATCTGAGCATTATCAATCTGTTTTACGATGTGATATGCCGAGAGTTCAATATAAATAAGTTGGACGAACACACCGTAAATACAATAAAATCTAACACATTCGTTTATTAGTAAAACGTGCGTGTACGCGTTACACCGCACCACCACGGTTCTCTCTGTTCGGCTGCTGGTTATTGACTCCTTGTCCGGCTGCGAGATAACGATCTCGATCGCAGGAGATCTCGGCTGTTCACATCCCGACGGACACTCGTGCCCGTCTACCGGTGAGAGACTTCTCACGGAGAGAGCAAGTGAGTGTCTCAACGTATGCACCCAACAATCTGCATAGTTCGTAACTTAGAAGCACCGATAACAGCTCCCATACGTCGGGCTCATGCACCGCCACAGGAAGGGAACCATCAATGACCAGTCCGGTACGAGCCGTAGAAGTGCAAAGCGAACTTGTCGGTTCTAGCCTCTGGGCATAGGGCTGGTCCAAGATTGATCAAGGCTGTAGAAAAATCTAATAAAAAATAATTCAAATATGAGAAGGAAGCGATTACTAGTGTTCTGAATCACTGTCGTATTTCAAAAGCATTTCCTATTTACGATGGAATTAACTAATACGTGGTAGATGGTTACAAGACAAAAACAAATTATGAATGGAATGTAAACCATAGAGCTATACAGCAAAGCCCAAAAATAATACTATGCGTACATTTCAGTGTTTGTTGTTGCATTGTCTGATTAATCATGACGATTTTATATCTTAATAGATCATCTATTTTGGTGCGATATGGCGTCATTCATATGCGACCGATTAAACGTTGAGCTAAATGCAGGACCGTCGAAGTTAAATGGTTGCTTGAGCATTTACTTTACAACAGCTTGTGAGCGTTACGGGCTACCAATATGTTGAGTTTGATTGCGAAATTGATGGATCCATGAAAACTATTGATAATGGTTTAAGATTAAATTTTAACTGTTGAGCTAAATTCTTTTTCTAAGTAAAAACTTGGATTAAAATGGAGTGAAACACTATTTATTTTCTTGAGCTATTTGACACCCCATGTATACGAGTACAGCTCGAAGTATACGAATTACAAACCCGACGAAGGACTGGTACAACAATGGATTGCCAAAGAATTTACCCACTGTTTTGTGATAGCAGACTGTACAGCGGATACGAATGATTAAACCATTATGTCGACAAGATTCTCATTTCAACGTGGTAAAATCACCATCAATCTCAGATTGATCTGAAACCGATAAGATAGCTACTGCAACAATCCGGTGCGTATAAAACACGAACGATGGGGCCCATTCAGGACACTGTGTTTAATCCTCCATTGTCGTGATTATCATGACTCACGAAGCGAGTAAGTATTTTAAACCCCGTGCTAAATTTGAGGCAGAATATAGAAAGTGAATTCAACCTGTCTTCTTGCAAACCATTTGCCAGAAATTCGTGTGCTAGGGCTGTTTGCCCTTTTGGCCGTACTCGGTTGCGCCACAGCACAAACCACCGTGGATCCCTGTGTGGAAGCAGGCCAAACTTCTGGATTTCTACCACACCCAACGAATTGCTCCCTGTACTTTTCCTGCTATGGCAACAAAGGTTACGAACAGGCTTGCCCCGATGGCAAGTTGTTCGATCCGGTGAAAATTGTGTGTGATATCGCTGAAAAAGTACAGTGCAACGTTAACAACTGTCCTCCGGATGGCATTGCATATCTGCCCGTACCCAACGTGTGTGATCAGTACATCATTTGTATTGGTGGGGTGGCATTCGAAGAAACCTGTGATGCTGGATTATTTTTCGACCCAGTGCTGGAGGAGTGCAATCTTGCTAATGAGACGAACTGCGTAGTCAATCCCTGCATACAGCCTCCGCCGGTTCCGCCTGTGTTGGAGATTTATCCGAACCCTGCCAACTGTTCGCAGTATATAATTTGTTTGGAAGGTGACGCCATTCTCAGGGATTGTGCTAAAGGCCTTACCTTCGATCAGACGCTCGAAAAGTGTACAGTGGACGGTGTATGCAATGTAAGTATTCTAACGATAGCTCAACTTTTTGTTCGGCGGATGTACATATGTGTGGTATCATTTGTTACCAAATTTAGGGCGCAGTACCACCAACGGATATTCCCGTCGACATGAATGAACCGGAGCTGGACATCTGGTAGAATAAATTAGGTACGGCTTGAGTTTAATCTTTGTACGTTTGCTGCAAAGCAAATAAAAGATTTCTTCGCTGCCTTAAAATTGTGACGCAAAATAAAACAGTTTTATCTAGCTGAACCGTCTGAAATGTGTTGACATTTTTTGGGATGTACACACATACAAAGTGTAGCTATATAAATGATTTTGAGTGGAATAAAAGATTCATATCTTGATCATTGTTACGGTTAGCGTACGTAAAGAGAGCGCACCATTCATAATTGCCAGTTGTGTTTCTGTTCGAAAGAAGAGCCATGCAGCGTATTAGTAAGTTTGTGGTTTGCAGTGTTTTCAATTGTGATTATTATTCATATGTTCGTGTTTCTTAAAATCTAGCCCACTTTGTACTGCTAATGGCACTGCTTGGTGCATCCGCTGCCCAAAAGCTACCGGTTTGCGACAGTGCAGTAACTTCGTTCCATGCCGATCCGACGAACTGCAGCCAGTACTACACCTGTTATCAGGGTGTAGCCATACTGCAGTCTTGCCCCGATCAGAAATATTTCGATTCCACCAGATCTTTGTGCGACATCCCTGAAATGGTGACGTGCACCATTGGCCCTTGCACGGGAAACACCGGGCTGATGTCTGTGGCAATCCCGAATGTGTGCACCAGCTACACGCTGTGTGTCGGCGAAACACCGTTCAACAGAACATGCGCTGACGGTACGCTGTTTGATGTGGCTTTTGGTGACTGCGTACTGGCAGGGGACAGTACGTGCGTGGAGAACCCGTGCCTTTCCGTTGATCCGGCCACAGCTGTACCGACTACGTTCTATCCGGTGTTGAACTCATGCAAGCAATACATCATCTGCGACAAGCTGAATCCGGTGGTGCGTACCTGCGCCGGAAGCACCGTGTTCAGTCGCACCGTTTCGAAGTGTGTTGCCTCCACTGATTATGTGTGCCCACCGGGAACTGCTGTATGAGAAGTCCGAAACAGTTACTGATATTGCACCAAATCCCATTAGAAAAGAATCTGAATATAATGTTCACTATTATTGTGATAAATCCGTAAGAAATAGTGTAATCAATGTTCCTGGGTTTACAACGATCGTTTGGCGTCAGCATCGCTCTTCGCTGATGTGTTTTTGAATAATTTCATAGAAGTTTCTGGTACTGTTCCCATCTGGCTAACGGCTATCGTGGCTATCGAGAGCTTAAAAGTAGACGTGTGCTTTTACTCTAATGCATCTATTACGGTCACCAATCGGAAACTCATATTTTACAAAACAAATAAAAGAAAAGAAAATTATGACAGAAAAGGTCTAACAGTAAGATTTTGCGGGCTGTAGCTTGCTTTTCGATGGTACTTGAATCCGTTTTTTTCATATAAATTAATGTTTCGCGTGGTTAAAAATGAGATGAGATGAAAAAAGAAAGGAAAATGGAAGAATGCTTGATTGAGTTCGCTGTAAGAAGAGTTTTTAAAGCACTTTAATTTGCACTTTATGTGAAAAGACCACCGAAAGCAGCATTCGATATAACGGTGTTGATTGTATTTGAAATTAAAAAAAAAACGTTTCACTGTCAGCAATTTTGCAACTTTCGGAAGCTTTCGAAAGCTTAAAGTTTGACCAAGTAGCTTTTAGCCGTGTTAAAAGCGTTAGCTTCCGATTTTCGCCATTACCCAAGCTGCAAACTGTTTTTATTCGCCCCTACTAAAAGTAAATAAGGTCGGTCGTACCATTGCTCGTTTTGGTCGTATGGCCAAAATAAAATTTGTTTGATTTTGGTCGTCCAATCAGAACTGTCATCCAACATTATCCGTTAAATCCCATACAATGATTGCATACGACTGAGCAGTGACACCTGCCTAAGGTGTTAGAGACCCAAAGCCTCTATAACATTTGTTGTATCCTTAAAAATTAGTTGGACTTTATTACACACATTAAAAATAAATACAAGACATAACACGACACGTTAAAAGGAGACCCGCTCCTTGTCCAACCTGTCGGCTTCCTGACCAGCAAGAGAATGTAATGATCCTGTTTACACACACATCATCAGGATACATTGTCCGTCACCTGAGAGCGATTGACGCAAAGGCTGCGTACATACAGCTTAAGCTAAGATTACACAATCACATCTCAACAACATTCAAACAACGACGTTCAAATATATCAAGGGCGATTTAGACATGACGATGGACAATCTTGCATCAGAAATGTGTGCCAGCCACATTACATGGCAGCAGTCCGGACTGCCGCACGGACTATCTTCAGAACTCTCTAAGTGATGTGGAATGAGGAAAGTCTACGGCGAGAAGTGGGACAGCGGCAGTAACGACGAGTACCTGAGCAGACCCGCGTAAAAGTAACGGCAACGGACGGCCCGACCGGGCAGCAACAGCAAAAACGAAGACACGAAGCAGCAACAGCAGCAGAGTCAACTAGGAAGGACGACGCAGCCGCAGCCAAGGAAGAATCAGAGTATCAACAACATGGGTGCATCGCAAGGAATACTACCCACATGAACGCATCGGTAGGGTTCGGATCAGGTCAAGGAGTGGATTAGTTGGAACCCAACGCCTTCCTGGTTCGCTTCACGGGCCAGGTGTTACGCTGAATTCCACATAACCCATCTCGGAGGACGTTGTTTGCCGCAACAAGTTCTTCTTGGTGGGTATCTTTTGAAGGTTTCCTCCAAAAAAACAAAAAAATAGAGTAATTTAGGCACGGTTTTTCAGGATTTGAGCCACAGGGTTGTAAACTACTTGATTAATAATTGTCCAACCAACGTCTCTTCGATTTGAGATTTGGGAGTATGTTTGGACTCTAAATTGCTGTTCTATGGCCACAGTTTGGATTATTGTACTCTTGGGTTGATCAGGCGACTATCTTCTGAATTGTCTGATCTACGATAGTTTATATATCTTTACTGTGGACTAGTACGTTTGTTGCTCGAACATGTCAACATAATTTGGAGTCGTTTAGGTTCTGTTTTGACCGCTCGCGTGGGAAACCTTTTTACTCGCATTGCATTTAGGCCTACGCATTGTCTGCCTTGAAAATAGAAGACTTCCAGCTCGTGCTGCTTTTATGTATAGTATTCTCGTTGCATTATCGCTTCGTCTTCTGCATGCTTTAAATACAATTATTCGATTATAGCAAAGACTGTCATCCTCTGGGAAAAACAATACTCAACGCATTATGACCAAAATATGAAATCGGTGTTGTACATGTTGAATTAAAACTTTTAGGCCAACCATTGTCCGGAACCGAAAGAAACTTACCTGTAATTCAAAATTCATGGATTATACCAAAAAACTCTTAGTCGCGGAATGGAGTAGTCGCTACAATGACAAGCCTACGAGCGAGTGAATGCGTTGTTGCGTCTGCCAGTACTGCCGGGAAATCGGATTGGCAGACAACAGCACTAGACCGTGAGCGGTGGTAGCGGCTGATAAGTTAGTAAACAAAATATTTGTAAAATTCGTTTTGAATAATTAATGATAACTAATATAAATTGCAAACTTTTTTTATTCTTATAGTGGTGACCACTTTTACAATAAAAATGATAAAAAAGTTAATAGTCTTTCCGCGAATTAGTCCTTGGAATGTGAATAAGAGTAAATTCTCATCTTTCTCAGGTTGTAGTAACGTTTGCTAGTATCTCTTCTTGCCAGATGGCCTACCGTCAGTTGGTTGATACCATAGCTGTTTGAAAATATATTTTTGCTTGCTTTTAGATCTTTCAAGCCGTTTATACGAGCCATTGATCAACGCATTCTTAAACACTTTTATGCTTCGGTCAGGGCAGCCGATGGGGAAAGTGTATTTAGCCGCCTACTTTGCTCACCGTTATATCAGCTACTTTTCCTTTTAACTTAGGCTCTAAAAGCTCTAGAGAATTCGGCCTGCGATTTCTGGCTTCTTTGACTTAATTTTACCAGCAGCTGGATAGTATTCTTGCGTGCGGTGAAACGGTTCGAACGGGAATCAATACCCGAACTTGCTGCTGAAGATCGGCGCTGTTACTGCCTCTGCCGCAAGATCTTCTTTAGCGTATGGACTCATCCAATTTCCAATTTATAATATGGTCCTGACCTTTTCTATACTTTATATTTGTTCTGGAAGGAAGTAGGTACAAATATCACGATCTCCAAAATTTTCATCGAGGGATAACCTTGAATAAAACTAATCACAAAGAATAATAAAGAATATAAGATGATATATGTATGCCATAACAATCAAAACGTTAGTAAAACTTTCCCTGTAAAACTTGTTATATGTTTAAAGATACCTGTTTTCGAAAGATAGCTAAATTCAATGAACTAAACGAAAGACAAATGGTTTACACACTATTCAACGTACGGAGGGTTCAATAATTGTCTAATACACAGGTGTTGTTTGAACACCACTTGCTGCCACATCTTCTTCTTTGTATAGTTCTTCCTTCTGCTTTGTTTTTTGCCCGCACCACCAACAAGTGCAATGACATCATATGTTGGAAATTTAATGTTCAGCATTTTGAATGTTTGTCACCGATGGATGTTGGTTTCGATTGTTGAAGCGCGATCGTCTTTACCATGCCACTAATTGTGAAGTGGTACGCTGATAAGCAACGATAGTTATTGAAGGTGAGAATTGCTTGCTGATGGCCAACGGTTTACAAACAACGTGCGGTTTCAGTCATGCTGCTAGGGAAA
>KZ061647.1:410298-460762 GCA_002091835.1 Anopheles maculatus
GGGAAAGAACTGGCCTAGAGCGTTACTTGCTGACCTACAACCCAACGCTTGTGAACGAAAGTAAACCGAAAAAGGGTCGCAAAAACGCCAATGCCACAGTGGTCTGATTCACCAGTGTGAGCAGTCGTGGTCATTCGCATTACATCATCACCACCGCGGTAGTAAATGTAAACTGTGAAATTGACCGATTCGATGCTTACCGTCAGTGCCACTGTGGGATGATGATGTTTTTTTTTGCAAGGAGAGGAAAAAAAAACAACTCACCAACCAACAGTCTGTGCGGGAATCAAACAAATCGGTGGATTGTGGCAAAAGTAGGTGGTGGCCACTTAACGATCGATGTACAATGTGATCCATGTGGATGGGAGTAGATCTGTATCGCGTGTTTGCAATCCACACCGAGGGTACACCGATCGTTCTATGCTTGGTTCCGATTTTCTGATGCTAAAGCCAAACAATATTACGAACCACGAGGTAGCTAACTCACACACTCACACACATACTGATATTGTGAACGCGAGATCGATCAACCAACGCGTGATCGATAAATGGTGTGCGTACTGCTGCGTAAACAGCTGATTAATTAGCGGCACGGCGTCTCCAGGCAGTGACAATTGTTTCAATGTGCGTGTTGCAGCAAGCGATCCACACACTGGTAACGCGCACACCGGCAAACCGGTTGCTGACTAAGGCCAGAGCACGCGCGCGCTGGTGGTGCTGGTGATGCAGCAGCGATCCGACCAATTGCACTGCCTGCTCGGCGATGGTGCGAGTGCTGTGACAGTACGGTAAGCTGTCCAGACGGGCTGCACGCGACGTGTCTCGATTGCGTTGCTGGTGACACTCTTACACCTTAGCGAAGCTACACAACGCGAACGCGTCCACCAGTCGCTGTTATCGTGATGGTTGCGTTCTCCGCGAGGTGGTAGGTGTGGTGCTGCAACGTTGTGTTAAACGTTGTCGCACTGATAAGGTGGAAAAACTATTCCCCGTACATATACTGCACGCTCGCCCGTGTTGAATTGTTGTGGAATGTGTTTTAAGAGCAAGTGCCGCGCTGTCAAGTTTCTCACTCGAGTGTCTCGCAGTGCATATGCCAGTGTGAAGCTGAAGTAAAGAACAGAGTCTATGGAGGTAGAAGATGTTGGTTATCAGACGGACGGAACCGCTTGCTGCCAGTATCCCGCAATCTTTGGTACCGTGAGCGCTTGGTGTGATGGTGTTGGTGCACAAACCGTACATTGTTTGTGTACGACAATTGTACAGCTTACGCATGCGGTGGTTGTGTAAAACAAACAAACCGCTGAACCGGACCGTGTGATCGAGTGAGACAACTAGCATCCAGTACAGTGCAATAAAGGTAGCGAAGGGATAAGGGCGTCCGTTGTTTCGTAGCGCGTTTGTTGGTCGTATCAGCGTGAACAAGAAAATCAAGAGAGAAAAAAAAGCATACATGTACAACATCTTGCCTGTGTGCGTTGCAGAAGACCTGACGACAACTCTTAAGGTATTTACGTAGAGCTACCAGCAAAGGTACAGTTTTGGGAGGAACCGCACCCCTTTCCTAAAACAAAAACTCCGTGCCCGCGTCTCCTTTGGCTGGCCAAGCCATCCAAGAAGAGCCAGATAATGGCCACATACTGTGTGTAGGGAAGATTGAACAGTCAAAGTGTTATAAGTGCCGCAAATGACCCTGTGTTGTTGTCGGGAATGACCGAGTTGGAATGGAAGTGATCGTGTATTACAGTAGCTAATGCATACACATTTTGCTCAAAGAAGTGTTTTTTTTTTGCTCTTTCTCGAACACATTCAAAGACAGGTGTGAAGTGGTTGAGGGATTAATTGTCATTCATACGATAGCGGATAGGAGGCAAGTTATGTTTAAGATGATGAATCGCGCGAAAAAAAGCAATCACCAGGGCAGCCAGCGTAGTAAGGACGCGAAAGCGGCCCGACAAGGAGTGGGTGCAGGTGCGAACGTGGGTCCGGCGAAGCCTTCTTTGGCACAAACGGCTCCGCAACCAGCTACGAACGTTCCGGGTCAACCGATGGCCGTCACTACCAGTTCCAGTGGAGGTGGACGATCGAAAAAAATGAAACAAACTTCTACGAGCAAAAATGCTACTGCTGCTGCTGCTGGTGGTGGAGCGATGCGACGGACACGTGCCACTGGGAAGGAAACGGTGGCGTCCAAGGCCCACAGTTCAACGCGGCCCGAGTCAAACTCTGACAATGGCGTTGGAGGCCTGGCCTCGGTGTCGGAGCAGTCGGTCGGACCGAAAATGGAACGATCGAACAGTTTCTTTCTGGCCCGCAAACTCTCCAGTCTATATAGCAAGCTGAGCGGAAGCCGCGAGAATATGGCCACCACCAACGCGGTTACCCCTGTGGCCGAAGCGCAACCTTTTCAGTTTGTTCGCAGCCGCAGCATGTCCTCGATACAGCTGAAACGGGCGTATCGACGCAGCCAAAACGAATCCACACTGCAGAACCTACACGAGGACGCCATACTGGAGCGATCGGAGAGCACCGAAGAAACCACGCAAGCTGCAACCTCGGAAGTGGTCCCAACCACGCCGGAAATCACGCCACCACCAATACCTCGATTTGAGCGGTCCAACAGCATTCTCGCTTCGATAAGGCGTAAAATTAGTTTCCGGTCCGAAAGGCGATCCTCGAACGTATCGAACTGGAGCACTTCGTTACAAAATCTACGCCAGGAGGACTTTATGATTAGCTACGACGATTTGAGCTTCATCGATTACGATCAGTTCAATAGCTATGAATCGAACCTTCTTAAACGACAGCCAGGTAATGCGCTGGATGCTAATGCAAGAGACTCATTTGTCGAAGACTCGGGAACCGTTCCGTCTGCGCAGAACTTGCAAGGTTCTCCAACAATTGCCGAAGCAACCAACAGTGGTGTTGTTCGAAGGAGACGAAAAAATGACACTCTCCTGCGAACAACGCTCATCCGCAAAAGTATGGATGTGGAGAGCAACCTCGACCGGGATAAGAACGTGTACCGGAACAGCTTGGACGCGGAGAAACTGTTGTGCATCAGTAACGTGAACCGGAAGTCGTTCCGATGGAGTGCTGACGTTGAGCGAGATGTAGTTGCACTGGATCTGGACAGTGTTGGCTTTGCCGCAGCTAAACCGTTAGCTGAATTGGTTGGTAATCGGCATACACCGCCACCGGCGTATGATGTGTGCGATAGTGGTATGATCGACGGTAGTGAAAGTGTCAAATTATGTGCAATGGCCGGTGCCAGTGATAAGGCAGGAAGCAGTGTGGGCTATGTTAGCCGTAGTGAAAGTTTAAAACGATGCCGATCATACGGGGGTGAGCATGGCACTGCTTTCGAGGAAGGATTCGGACATCTCGTCAAACCAGTTCAGGTGAGTAAGAGATATTACATGTATCGATAAATCGTTTGTTGACTATTGGACTATATTGATTATCGTTGATTCAAAACATAAACAAATAAGATTAAATTTTTTATCGGAAACATTTACGTATTGGTTGATTGTGTGTTGATGATGGTACGGATTACCAGGAACAGTGAGAAGATCCTGAGAACGCACTCTCAGATCATCTGTTGATTTTAGACAGATATCATGATCGTATTTGACGTTTTAATATGTCAAATAAAATAAAATAATATGTCAAATAAATAAATACAGTGAAATTTAAAATTGACAAAGGGTAAGGCATTAGATTCCAACAATGACTAGGATTTACCTGTTAGTGGGGGAGTTGATGTAATGAGGGTTTTGAAAGACATCGAGTTTATTGGCATTTGGAACACTGTTGACCGAACGGAACGCAAGACTAGCTGCATCTAACGAAACCATCTACGGGTACACTCAAATTAAGCGCACCAGAACTACAATCTTGAAAACTGGCCACCCTACCAGTTTAACAAAGAAAAGCTTGTAACAACGACACAGCCGGAACTCGATCGATGCATCGTATGCGCTTGGAAGTCATTTCTAGCCATTTGTCACTGACCTTCAATGATCACTTCAAACAAATGATGTGGGTTTGATCAATTGTTAGTTTGCACACATTGAAACCGATCATGGACGGTACAGCACACAATTGATCCCGCAATATGCAGATCCTGATCAACTTTTTGGTCTTTGGCACTACTTCATTCGATGATGTGGGCTTGTCATTTATGACTTTATTATGATTTAATTTGCTCTGAGATCGTTCATAGAATGTTCTTGATTGAATATGAGGGTTAATTCTGAGGCACCTTATTAAAAAATCCATTGGGATAAAATTAACAAATTTAAGAATATTGTAAAAATGTTTAAAAGTAATAAATACTAGCCGGGAATCTTATCACGAATTTATTTAAAAGTAGTAAGCACTCAGTTATTTCTAACCGATTCTTGGAAATGAAACACCATTTTATCAAATGTTATCTTATATGGTAGCTCACACTTAAGCTTTAGCTTAAAATATCAAAAAAGTGTAGATAGATGCTCTAACGTACACGGGCGATATAAAATTTGTTATTTTGAGTCCCAAATAATGTGAAGTTGGCAGTTGCTGTTGGCATTTCGTCATCATTTGGTATTATAGCGACATCGTGTCAAGTGCATACGAATGCATACGCATCAATTCGAGACTGTAAAAAATGGTGCTGCATTTATTTTTATATTATGCCAATAATAGATTGAGGGACTACTATTTAAAGGATTTGCTGGATAGCAAATGTTCATTTAAAAATAAAGAAAAAGTACGCTTCAATTCATGCTATATATACGCATACTCGAAGCAAATGCTGCAATGAATAGGTACAAACCTTCGTGGTGATAAATTTAAGTAACCTTATCATATTATTGGGCTGTAAAACAATGCCCTTAAGTGATAGTAACTCTGTGTGGAAATATTATTAATTTAATTTGTCACACATCTGTTTTTGGGATGCTTTTAGTATGTGGTTTATGGATTAAAATAAGTACGTTTAGACCATTGAACGTAATTTAAAAAAAATGCTAGCATATTTTATGATTGGCAGTATCAACCAACTGATAAAAGTAACTATGACTTGTAAATTATACGATGAGAAAAAAAACCTAAAAACCTGAACCTACCTAATTAATGCTGTTGTTTTATCGTCATTAAATTATTTTTACTTAATAAACTTGTATTATGTTCATGAAGAACGGCATAGGTCCACAGCGTTGGACAAAATGTTGTTTGTAGAGTTTGAGAGATTTAGGGTCTCTTGGACCGCTTTCGTCTCTTACCTGTAGTATTGTTCCAGTTTATATTTTATTGTTTTGTATTTTATAAAAATGAATTACCGGTTATTGTACCATTAATGGGAATAAAGATGAAATTTAAAGGATAATGGAGATAGGGAGGATTAATAGTGTGAAAGAGTTGTTTAAGGTAACTCAAACCCTTGAACCTCGGTTCGTTGGGCAAAATAATAAGACCACATATAAAAACTCGACTACTCGAGGCGTTCCAGCAACAAGTAAAATCAAGTTAGGGAAGTTGTTGTTGTTTTTTTTTGTTAATTTTAAAGAGATTTTGGACCTCTGGGGTCACTTTCATCTCGGTCAGAAAGGAGAAAAGGAAAAAAGGGAGCGTTATTGGAGATGAGAAATGGTTTGAGACGTTAAGGTATCTCACACCTTTGTATCTTTAATGCTGCATACTACATAGAGTGGTAGAACCAAATATCTCGATGACAGCGTTGTTATGGTAACTCAAGCTTTATGTTAGAACCGAAAGACTATCCGTGGTATTCCAGCCGTCGATAGCTCCTGGTCGATCGCCGCCGCTGTCAAAAAGCGGTTCATTTTGCTCTCATCGTCACTCATGTGGCTCTCATTTATGGTAAAGCGCTATAATTTTGATGGGAAAAATTTGAAGGGGAAAGTGAATCGCTCATTTCGACGACGATCGACGCGGTTTGTATGAAAAGAAATTCGCGAGCTCTTTGTGAAGATTTATGTAATTGCAGTAGAAAATGAACGCACGTACGACAAATATTAAAAGCGAATACGGTGATATAAATAAATATGAAATTTGATGCTCTAAAATTTTTACCGATTCATAAATTGGAGAGGTGGAACAATGTTATTTTTTTTTTATTTTCACGTTTGTTCCATCAACACGCATTGCCACATCCCGAATGCCTGTTTTCTGCAGGAAATATTCCTTTGTTGCCCGTTTTTCTTCATCTCTAGTTCTATCCAAGGGGCGGCCCGGTGGTGTATACGACAGCGGCGCCGGTCTTCACACGGCAGGACCGGGGCTCGAATCCCGGCGGACCGCCTCCCCGTACGCAGGACTGACTATCCAGCTACGGGTAAAATCTAAGTTACAGAGAGCTAGCAATAGCAGGGCAAGACCTCACGAGGTTGCAGTGCCATGGAAGAAGAAGAAGAAGTTCTATCCAGACACTGAGCAAAGTTTCGAGCAAAGGCAAAACTTGAAAATAAAACAAAGCAACTATTGGCTAATAAACGACACTGCCATAAACGCCAAATGTCATTTCTCCATAATGAACATATCTCCGCGGCGATCGACCAGGAGCTATCGACGGCTGGAATACCACGGTATTGGAGTAGTCGAATTCGTTTCATGACGTGCTTTATTCCTCTCAAACTTAATGTAATGTTGATTTCAAATTTTATAATTGTTCATCCGTTCCGTTTAATCCGTTTTCTTTAAACATTTTAATAATCTTTTCTGTTCTTTAGTGTTGTAAGTTGCGGAAGTCAAAAATGGCAGGTCAAACACAGCAATACCGGATATCGCATCCCGTCCGGCCTGCCATCTCATACACAGGACTGACTATCCAGCTGCGGGCGAAGACCTCACGAGGTTGTAGAGCCCAAAAGCAGACAAAAGCATCAAATTTTTGAATCTTAATGTAGGTTTTTACGTCTTAGGTTTGTCTGGCTGCACACATTTTTAACGTGACTCATTCGATATCCTATTAGCAACACATATTGTACAATACAAGTACTGAAATGAAATCGAAAATCGTATGGTTGCCTTTGCAGCGCTTCAAAAACCGCTCGAGCAAATCAAAACTAAAACGAAAAATCCTGTAAAGACAAAAGAAGAAAGATCCGAAACGATTTTCATAAATAATCGTATTGAAGTTTTTCTTCTTCTTCCGCTCTCGAAGATTGATTTATTAACCACTAGTTGTCGATTAATCTCCAAACAAAGAAATTAAATGGAGTCTCAAGACATCAAACAAAATGTATCAGAACCAACAACCATGCAAATATTAAGTAATCCCAGTTATTATGGATAACTTTTAAAAAATTGCACACATTTAGTCCATTTAGACGTTATGTAAAGTTTTTTGTCGATCGCTATTTTCTTGGAATTATTTTTTTTAGAACGTTAACGACTCAACCGAATTCCTTTCACACCACTTCGGTGCCAATTTAAACTAGTTGCACTTGCAAATTACTTATTATCTTATCAAGCGCTACAAGCACTTTGCAGTCTTGGCTTGCTGACTCAATCTTCACGATCTAGCGCCGCCGTCCGCCAATCCAATATCCCGGCTTTTCTGGTGGATGCATCATCGGCGTCACCACATCTCCATCTGGCTCGTAATGTGCCATTCTCAGCAGACCTTGCACCAGACGAATAAAATACGTATAATAAACATCACAAACCATGTCATTCGATGTCAAGTAGTGATACGGAACGGAAAATCTACTGTCAGTCATCGGTGACCAATATGGCGGTTCACACGTTAACCGTGTGAGGGAAATAATTCATTATCAACATTTACTAAGAAGAGTTTGAGAAAAACTCTCTCTTTTTTGCGAAAAAGATCATTCTCCACAGGCCATATCAAAAATATTCATTCGAATGTTTGTATATCAGTAAAAGTGCATGCCTTTTCTCTTGTGCTTTCAAGCTGCCATAAAATCAGTTAAATCACAGCACTTGAATGAAATTAAATGCATCGCTTGAAGTAATTAAGTTTACATTTTAATAATATTTGAAAGCAATGGGAAATGCTAATGCAAAGGAAGTTAAAAAAAGTTCTAATTTTTTTATCAAAGGTGTAAGTGCTAAAGCACCAATCTTTGAATCAGGGCAAAGTGCTCAGAGAGCACATTGTGTAGTAGTAGGTAAGCCAAGACAGTTGATTATATTCTTTAATTTTAATACGGAATGTTGATTACTACGAACGATGACTTCGGCTTTACTGCTGCTGTAGTTTGTTGGCTTTTCATTTCTGGCTTAAAGTCCTGCGTACTGCTCGATGGTCTGGATGGGATATTCGACATTCAGTACTGTCGTATACAGACCGAACCCGCAATCACTTCTACTACCAGACTGTTAACTCTTGCCGCTCGATCTCGAAACCTCCTTTGGGCCATGGGATATTCTGCAACTTCAAGAGGTCTTGTGGCCTGTCGTTACTAGCTTCCTTGCTTAATATACCTTGAGCTGGATATTTCGGACGGTATATGATAACGTCTTGACCACCGGACCTCACCGGACCTGTCTTACGTGTTTGGGTTTCGGTATCTTTACTATTTCAAAATTTAACTCTAAATCGATATCCTCGTTTTAACATATTACATAACATATTACAGAATGAGTTACGAGTTCGGTTTTAGTGGAAATGTTTTATTTATCTCTGTTTGTTTGTGGATGGTAGTAAGAACTGTACCATGTTTAACGCACGGCTATTGTCGATGGCAACTCCGACGACTGTGTTAATAAGAGGTTTTATTGGAGGGAGAAGCATAGAGCTAGAGAAAAAAAAACAAAAACCTTTTCTTAAGATGTTTGCGCACTTGCTCGTTTAAGCTCTGGCACAGTAACCAGTGTAGAAGAACATTACAAAATAGTTAAAATTTAATCCTTAGTCTTGCTAATCCTGCGTACACTACATACTAAACAATGTCAGCAAATTGTCACTTAGGTGTACCTTAAACTTAGGCATATTTAGTGTAGTGAATGAAGGCAAGCACAGAGTCTGCCAGATAGAGGGCTCCGTTGATGACGCACAGTGCTCCTAATGCCAGCCCGGCCTGAAATTGAAATCGAAAAGAGTGTATTAACCCATTGCGCTAATTGATGCGTAAACCTTACAGCTGTTGGCCTTACCGTTCGCTCGGAAGTGATGTTTTCAAAGTCGTGCTCGGCCAGGTAACCGTGCCAGTAGTGTAGAGCGGTACCACCGACAGCAACCCACATGAACGTACCGACCACGTTCATGATCGTGTCGGACAGCTCGTACTTGTGTTTGGTGGTGCCGAAACCAAAGGTGAGCAACTGCACACCGGTGTAAATGATGAAACCGACAAACACACCGGATGCGACGATTTCCGCGTCCGGACTTTTCTCCTCATTCAGGTTCCATGTGCCACCGATACCGAGGAAATCTCCTCCATAGCCCGTTCGGTAAATGATCAGCACTACAATGTTGATGACCTACGAAATGGAACCGATAAGCAGATCTTAAGGCAAAGGTTCTGTGCTGGTGGTGCTCTGGAAGTTCGCGTCGGCGAGTACCATAAACACCCCGGATCGAGGCGCTAATGGTGTTTGCGCAATTTAATTTGGAAATGCATTATGCTACGATTGGGGGATGCCGGGATTTTATGTTTCCCGTTACGGAGGGTCGTTACGTGAAGATGGTAGTGTTTTATCGTGAACTTTTGTCTTGTCCGATGTGCGACGAAACGATGTGCGTGTGAAAGGGAACGTGAGCTTCATCTCAGCGCGGAGGTCGTAGAACGTAGAAAAAGTTAAGTGCAAAGCCGTAACAATGTAATCCTTCCATTGGTGTGTCATAAAGATGGTGGTCGTATGTGTTACGCCTCATTATGATACAGGCAAAAATCAATGGTCAAACCCTTACAGGCGAATGAACGCGTGAGCGCTTCTTTTTTTTTTTTTTGTTGTGCATTGATGCACAACCATAAAGCGTTTTCCCTGGCGAAAAATTCCGCTCAGGAATGAATGTTTACGCTTCCTGCAAGCAACGTTCGGTAGACGGTTGGTATCATTTTATGGTCCGAGAAGTTTTTGCCAAAAGGGACACTGTACATTGATAATTTATCCTCTGAGTTTAGTGGAATGTCTTTTGTGCGTAGTTGTTGTGCAGCAGTACATCGGGATTTTAACTATAATATTTGAACTCGATAAGATTTTCTACTATACTGTAAAAAAGTTATGTTTTGAACGATTTTGACCGAACACGTAGAAATAACCTTGCCAGCTAAATTGTATCGTAACGTATCAATATAACCATGCTTCCCAATCGCTCCGTAACCTACCGTAAAAGGGTTCGCATGTCCTATCTTATATTTGACGCATACCATCGTAAACGATCGTTGCTGGTTGGAGTGTTCACGTCTCTTATCTTATCACTGGTGCTAACGCAATGTTGGGAGCGATAATTATTTTACCACGAATTCGACTGCTAGTCATCGGGATGATACGTTCAAGCCCTAACATTTTGCGGGCAAAACTTTGATTTTAATGGTATATCAATTCCTTTGAATTGAATGTGCAAAAGAGATACAAATTGTGTAGATTTTATCCACTAAAGTGTGCTGAGCTGCAAAACATAATGCATCCTACACAGTAATTTGAGTGAATAATACTATAATACGTCTCATTTCAAACCGTTTACCGTTAATTATGGTACACTTTTGCCACATCGGAAGTGACGTGATCTACATTGTCAACCGTAGCACTACACGTCAGTTATCGCTAGGGTGTGGTTCCTTTCTTGAACCCGTGAGATTGCACAATTGCTCTGATCATTTACTTCCATGTTGCACTACGCTTTGCGAACTGATGCTCACTTTAACGGTCACTATTTCAACAAGATTACGAAATCAGTACAACGATCAATCAAAATCGGTTTGCGTGCGATAATATCCGTTTCCCGTAGGATGTTTTTCAACCTGTCGCGGATATTCCTTTTTCGTACACACATAACACACAAATTCTGACCCAACGCCGATCGCCCGAACCACAGTAATCAACCAAGGTAGTATGCTCACCACTTTGAACACTTTTATAAAAATGGAACCGATCGTTTCGGCGGAAACCATTTTGATGCGTCGGATAGCTGCTTGCGATAGCGATGCACCACGATGGCCACGATTGTTATTGCGACACCTGTAGCGTTAACCTCAACGTTTTGCGGTTGGTCGAGTTGATTTTCTGCACAGGCAGCGATTGGCACCAATCCTGTAGAATGTGTAAAGAAAGGGTTTTAGAAACCTTCACTATCAGCACGGTTTGCCATTTTCGTTGTGGATATTGTTGAATGCCGTTTAACGGCACGTGTTAGCCTCAACTACGTACGTACCTTCTGTAGGACGTAGCGGTTGAATCGATTCTGAGCGGTGGGCGATGCTCGTAACCGCATTTCGGTATCCCGATATCAGGTGTCACCAATACCACCTGCTTATCAGTTGAGTGGGTACGCTTCGTAGATTAGATAAAACGGAAATATGCTCGGTCGGTGGCCAAACTAACCAGCGACACCCTTCCTTGTGTGACCTCACGGTGTGTTTGTGTATGCGTACAACCACACGTTGTAGCGAAAGATAAGAAAAGCGAACTGCGGTGAGTAATATCCGTGCAAGGTGTAGACAACTTGATTACCAGCAAAGAAATGTTTCAAAATATTGTGTGGAATGTTTGCGGTGGTGTGGCTGTGTTTGAAAGCTGGATACCATATTGTGGGTCATCGTTTAGGAAGGGCATAAACGTTGCGATTCTATGCTGCCCTTTGATGTTCGGCTTAAAATTTGTTCTATTTAATCACAATTTATTGTATTTCACATTGATTGTTGAAACTTTTTCTTCAGATGTACATGTGCGCACGAGGAAACAGTAAAAGAAAATCCAGCTGATGGTGGACTAGAGAAAGTAATGCAACGTTCATTTTCATGGTACGATGTATCAGGATCAAGTTACTAACATACATTTATCGACTTTCATTTTCTACTCCCTTGGTGTGTTTTTGTACCACTACAATAACACTACGATAGTTGTAAGTGACTAAGGTAGTTTTCACTGGTATTGCATTTTATTATACACATGACTCACACTAAATGTCGTTCTGCAAATACCATTATCTTATCATGATTGATATTGGCAAAAAAAATTCTTCACAGGCAATCATGCTAAAACATACCAAGGCGTGCTGGTTGATCATATTGCGTTATTTTTAAAGTTTTATGCTGTCTTACTGTTAACTAAACTGTTGCAGACTTCGCTTATTACTTCATGTAACCCAATCACAATACTTCACCTTCCTTACTTTGTTTAGTTTCGATTACTAGCATGTTAATTTAAACAGCAGGCAGCAATAATATTTCTTATTAAAATCGTATTTCTTCTTGTGAATCATTTCTCAACATCAGCCTCCAAGAAACGAGTCCATTGTCAGGTGATCGAACGGAAAAACTTTATCCACACCTCGGTAGACTCGACCGTCTCAGGTAAAAAGAAAACACACACACATTTGTTTCCCGCTCTGTCGCCATTGCCCGTGAACGAACGATCTGGATAAGAAACATGAGCCCATCGAATGAAGATAGAGTGGAAAATTGTGCAAATTTAATCACGAATTCAAGAATGTAATCACTTAAGAATATTTGACAAGGGTCCATTTGGGAAGCGAAATGTAAAATCGACCACACTGATGACCGCATCCGATCGCAAGCCCTTTTCGGTCCGGCGACGGATTTGCACTTCAAGAAGCGTCGAGTATCGACGTTTATTTTACTTTTCCAGCAGCCGGCCAGCGCCGAGCCGTGGGTGCTGAAAATTTGTTGAATATTTATGCAAATCAACCGTACCCACGGTTGCACGGGACACAACCGCACCGCAAGTTAGTGAAATGTCGACACACAGGGAAAAGGACATAATAAAGTGCTACAGAATGTTATCGGTTGGTTTCTGCGCCCAGCAAGAGCGGAATGTTTTTCTGCCGTTGTTACAATAGAGCTATGATCATTTCGCACGATAAATAGAAAGATGAATTGTCTTATTTATCAGCACACATCTTCATCGGCTCTATGGGTGGAGCATTAATTTGATCGGATTTTATTGTTTACGATCATTGAGGTGACTATTTATTAGGAAGACGGAAAGAAAAAATCAAATGAAAACCGGTTTATTATGCTCGTAGAATGTAAATATGGTAACGTTGCAGGTTTTCACTTCAACACAAGTGGTCTGAATCTCATACACGTATCATATTACTAATATAAAAGGATTAATTTTAAAATGACGTGAATGATCGTTAAACATAATCTTACATGCAATAAACTAGGGACAGCTTTCGATCATTTTTTTCTTACCGAACCATAGCCTGAAGAGTAAAGTGTTTAAGTCACACGCAACATCTTCTCCCAAACGTGTTGACTGTACGCAAGACATTCCCGGTAAACAACCGTACACCTTCCCCAACAATTTGCCGCTTTCAAGTTTTCCTGGGAAATGTAAATAGTCTGATAATAGCGCTTCTTATTTACGTTTACAGCATATTCACCTTTTTGCCAAGATCCTCCGAAAGTCCCTTTTTATTTTAAAGCGCCTGTCTGCCACCATTATAAACCTCGCCGAAATCCATTGTAGCACGCCAAGGGCAATGGAGTGTCCTGTAATCCCTCCCCATTCGCTGGCATTTTGAATGTGTACTTTAGCTGAGAAAATATTTGACAAAGTCTTTTTGGCCAAATCTTAGCCGGCGGGCAGCATATTGAAAGCGTCGAAGAGAGATATACTTTTCAAGGTCGAAGTGTAGCGGGAGTCCCATCGCCAGCCTCATCCAGCCTTTGGCTACTGTATTAGCTTAACCGAACGTAAATATGTGCTTTTCGTCCTTAGGCTTCCCCTTGCAAGAGGATCCTTGCCGACGAGCCGTTACCGTTCGTTACGTTCACGTTTTGCATTTTCGAGTCACGCTCGAACGTGAACACGTCTTTTGTTTTTTTTTTTTACTGATCATGACTCATTTCCACACCGGCCGATGGTTTATGGCAAATGGGTTTAAAGTGAGCAAGCGGCAGCAGCAGTAGAAGCAGCAGGTGCTGACGTGAGGTGTGTCGCTTGATCCGTAACTTCAACATACTTTCGTTCGAGATTCGCGGGGGTTAGATATTAATTTTTCATACCATACACTTACTCGTACCTCCGCACCGAGCGTCGCATCACCACCCGTCACCAATTCACACGTCGGAAGACACTCACCAAACAATGGCCGTAATGTTCATCCGACGCGGTCGACATCAATCGATCCCGGCAGTCGTCCTGGCCCCGGTGAGTGTAATGTGTGTTTGTGAGCCAACGGGGTTCCTGCGCTGTCCAATCACTGGCAGCATTCGGTGCCACCATTGTCACTTCATCTTATCAGAAAGCTTACCGATTTCGGATGGATTTGAAAGCTGACGGGTAGACAGCAAACCCTCATCGCTTCAACTTTTGTTTGCCATTCGTGACTTCCCCTATCCATGCATCTTGTACGGTTGCTGGACCCTGTTTCATCCTTCTATCTATCGCGGTACGGTGTTAATCTGTACAATTTCGAACGAATATTTGTATGGCTACTACATCTCTATGTATAGCATGCCTTTTCCGGCGAGGTTCTGTGACAGTATCTGGGTAAAAGTTTCACACTGTCGCGATGTTTCCGATGCGGTAGGGTGTATTCTATCTCGATTTTAAACGTGTGTTTGCTTAGCCGCTCCAAAGCGAAAAGGCGAAAAACAAACGAAAACCCCAAAGTAAAGTACCCTTGTTTTCTCGTTTTTCCGACACGGAGTGTGATGATTTTGGTTTTTTTTTTTTTTGTTTCGTTACTTTACCACACGACCGGGTAAGCTTTACCTTTGCACTCTTGTGCCGTTGTACGTTTGGTGTCTTTTTGTGTTGAGAACAACACGCCTGGCAGTTAACAGTAACTGTTCCCTTGGGAGTAATAGCGTATAATCGTGATTGTGTGCCAAATCGCCATGAAGCATTTTCGATGCATTTTTATTGTAGAATCCTACCCACCAGGTTAGTGCGGGTTAGCTATTGGCATGCAAAAAAAGGTAGTTGTGTTTTGATTTGGGAGATAAAATAACAGTTACAATATTTATTTTTGTCTTGGCAAAAGTTTGAAACGAAATTTTTATTTTTAAAATTAACATGTATGGCCAAACGTAACATTAATTGCTAGAGGTTCGAATCAGATATAATTCTTTGCTATTATTACTTGATGCTTTTTTTTGTAATTTGTATATTAAGCAACTATTTACTGAAAGAAAACATTGTGTTGACAAAGATACACTATATACGTATGAGTCTCCTAAAAATAAAATAGTAAACGTTCGAACCGTTTCTGGCACCATTCATGCTCTGGGTATTGTGGCGTATGTTTAGGTAGAATTTGAATCGAGCACACTATGTAACATCTTTTAAAGATAAATAACAAATTTACGCACATTCGCATTAAAATCTTAACCAAACATATCTCAACTAAAACACAAGCTTGCGTATCTGATTATATTAAGTCCTGACTTTTTTTCAGTTTTGGAAGTTGACAACATGATTTAATTGAAGAATTGCTTATTCTTCAATTGCGCCTGATTCGCGGTCTTCGTTTTTACGGGACTATACGGACTGAACCGTCCGGTACTCATGACATTATTAGTCTACCAGGGCCTGGAGAGTCTTATTCGCTGCACGATGGCGAGATCACCGCACAGATCGTAGATTTCTCTTCCTCTCGAACGTGGCTGTTGGTGACGCACCAATGCTGTCCCTCGCTTCACACTGAGGCTCGCTGAGCAAGGCAGTAATAAAAAAAAGTAACAAAAAAGAAAAAAAAACGATCAAAAATCGGTCGATTCAAATGCTGACCGCAGATCGGTCAGCAGTTTTTTACTATAAATTAGCCAGTAAGAATATCAATGAAGACCATTCAAAGACAACCATTCGGAGTGTTCATTGAAGGCTTCCGGTCTTCATTTTAGCAGAAATTACTCAACTCAAGTCGGAGGTAAGCTTCCGATCTTGAGAAATCTGAGTCGGAGGCATCCTTCGGTTTTAGATAGCCAAACGGGACCAGAGCCCGGCTCGACAACAACGGACAAGAGGGTCGACAAGGGGTTTCGTCAGCTTTTGACTATCAAAACTTTGACGGCCACGCTTTGAACGATGAATACTTTGCTATGCACCAACATTTTGCTAAGTGTCACTGGAGGAATTTGATTAAATATACAAACAATTCAATTGTCAAAAAAAACCCTTTAGTGCGATCGGAAATCCACAGATAGTTTCGTCATCACATCACAGTGAAGAGATCGGCGGCCAAAGTGTTAATACTTTATGCTATCCGGTAAATCACAGATTTCTGTTAAAGGGTTCATCCTTTGACGCGATCTATGTTTCCAGCCAGTTTTGGATCTCCTAATACGACCTGTATTGCTGCTCAGTCCAATCCAATAAGTGGTACTTCGATAACGAATCATCAGAAGAATGCGAAGAGTATGTTAGAACATCCCATTTTAGCGTCTCCACGCATGTCCAATCCAATAAGTGGTAGTCCAATAACGAATCATCAGAAGAATGCGAAGAGTGTGTTATGACATCCCATTTTAGCGTCTCCACGCATGCTTTACCGGATGCGCGATGAGTGGCTGAGCGTTGTCATATTGCAGCACTTCTTTATCGTATCATGACGATATCCTGTGATGGTGTCCCTTAGTTTCAATAGTTCGTAATAAACCACGTCGGTCTAATCCTACCAGATACTCAGCAAAACCTTTGAGCTATGGATGTTTAGCACATCAAATTAACTTGCAATATTAACGGGTAGATTAGCAGGAAGATTACCCATGCTATGGTGTGGAATTTTTTACGATTATGGCGCTGGAATAATATTTTGCCCATGACGAGTGGATCTTTAACATTACGAGGCTTTAGTTTATGGAAAATACAGTTTTCTTCGTTCTTAATCATTACTATCGAATCGTAGAAAATCGATTAGAAAAAAAACACCTTCCGCGAATGACACTAATTCTGCTCAAAATCAGCCATATTCATGTTTCCAATCGTGTAATTCACAACATTCAAATCTCAAATGCATTGAAACTGTTTTGTTTTGACATGTTTCAACATGATTTATGATGTTTTAAACACATCAAAATTGCTTCCCATTCTTTGGTGGTCCCAAAAATTTCAAAACAGCCGTTACTTATTTACGTGCCTAATACATTTCAGTATACAAGAAATAAACTATCGAAATTCGAACCATTTCTGGATTCTTTTCTGGATGAAGCGGAACATTTTCTGGTCGAAATTAAATCAATCATACTATCTAAAATCTTTTCAAGATGCAGCAGAAATTTTAAAGACTCATCTAGACAAAAAATTTTAGAGATAGTGTCTCTGATTATAGTACAACCTACTAAAGCTGGGTGTAACTTATCAATAAAATAGAGTTGAAAAACTCCACCAAATCGGTAGTGTAGGGAATGTTTTAGCAGCAATTTATAGACAATTATTTTTTTATATTTCTTCTTTAGAAACTTTGGATGACATTACTCTCCAATAATCTGCAGGATGACATTGCCTTCTTTAGGGCAAGCAACGACCTCTATATGTTGTTGTACTTAAACAAAGACGAATCAAGAATAAAACTATTGCAAAAATCACTTCACACGGCAGGACCGGGGTTCAAGTCTCATCTGGGCCGTTCAACCATAGTGAGGATTGACTAACCAACTATGCGGTATCAATTAGTCTAGTAAGCCAGAAATGGCAGGCATGACCTTAAGAGGTCGTTAGGCCAAGAAAGAAGAAGAGTTGTTGTGGATTGCGATTGTTTGCATCATCTTGCCTTTACATTATTCTTCCTGAAGCTAGATAATCAGTCCTGAGCTTTAGTAGTGGTCTTGCCGAGCGAAAGACCAATGCCTCAACTTTTTACACAGAAGGAATGCCATAATTCGAAATAGTAAAAGTCGAATGTAAATGTTTTAAGGTTGTAACAGAGATATAATTCAAATAGACCATGTTTGGCTCCATCTCATCCAGAAAAGTCCATCTCTTTAGAAGTAAATATTGTGGCGTATCTGTCATATTGAGTGTCACTTGTGCAAGATAATGTGTAGCAAGAGAGCGAACTTTTGGCACCTGATTTTAAACAAATTTCTTCAGTGTGTTCGCTTTCTCTAGCATCTCTATTCCCAGCACAGCTATACGATAACGCTTCATAATAAACATGGTGCTGGTGGGCGGACGTTCAGGAGTGTCGCATAGTAAGAAATTCAAACACGAACGATTAGGGGCTCGTTTATTCGCTTTACCATGAACATTAGCAACGAAACGAGAACGGTGTGTCGTTTGTACGAATGCTTCTGTTCGCAAAGAAGGGAAAGTTTGTGTGGTTTCTTGAAAATTACTCGCACCAAAGTACGGGAGTGGGCGTGAGAAATAATTTAATTGCGTACCAAATAGATTAACCGTAGCTAGTCATTAATGAGGTACCATGCGTCTCCATGCGTTGGTACGACAGTGGGCGATTGTAACATGGTACGGTAGCAAATCTAGAAAATCTTTTCTGCGTATATAGTTGCTATTTCTATGTTTTGCAGCGGTATCAGAAGTGTGACTTAGATATAATTGTACTTAAAATCCTATTTTCGAAACTATTATATCCAGAAATGTATCGACAATTTAAACCTATAAGTCGCTTTGATGAAGTATTCCTGCAAGACATTTAACTTAATCGACTAAAAGACGCAGTATATCTGCTTTAGCTTAGCCACTATTGTACATAAAAAATGCCAAAGAAATAAGAAAAGTCTACGTCATACTATTTTCCAAACAATAACCAACAACACACCACCGGTAAACAGTGCTTTATGGAAGAAACTACCGACCGTGGGTATCCTGAAAGCCAACAGAAATATGCATGAGCTTTTTATGACGCATCCCAACGTTCTTCTTTTGCCTCTCCTAACCTGTACACTCGCTAGTGGAGCCATCATTTGAGTTCCTGCTCTCGTTGCGAAATCCTTCTTCTGTTGGATCTTTTAAGTCCTTTGCTGCTGCTGCTGCTGCTGCTGCTGCTGCTGCTGAATCTTGCTAATCTGACGTTCTGCTGCAGGTAATGTAATGCCTTTTTCCTCCTTTTGTACTGCCACCTGCGTCATTCCGTTCGACATATTTTGGTGTGGTGGAGTTTTTGCCTGCCGTATGTACAAGGCAGGTAGATAACGCGGATCAGCAAAACCTGCTCGTTGGGTTGCCCGGGTTTTTGTTGTTGTGGCTGCAATCGAACTGTGCACGCGATAGTAGCTTACAAGTGGTGACCAAGTAAAGTCTCGGCAAAAGTCGGTGAAAACACTGACCATCTTGAGTAACATACCAGCACCTGAGTATCGGCCAAACACCTGTGCAAAAAAGTAAAGCAAACCTTCGTTTAAGCATGTCTGCAAATGGATGAAACTGTTGGACGTGGAGAGACTCGCTCGGATGGAGGAAAATTGGTTTTTCCTCCGCAGAGAGTGGGTTGGAGTTTTGCAACAAGAAGCATTTGCGAGTGTGTGTGTGTTTGTCCGCGTGAATTAAAATGGCTTGAAACTTTGATGAGGATAGTTGGGTCTGTTTGGTTGTGATCGCGGGGTGCAAAAAGCTTACCACGCTCAAGACGTTGTTTCAGCTTCGGGTTCGCTCGCCATCTCTTGGCGTTGTTGGGAAGACGGAGAATAAGCTTTTCTTATCCATCGTTTGCGAATTTGGGATGAGTTCTATTTTTGGACCTTCGCTTCGGATGATAAAACCACTGCCATTGCTCGTTGTGTTGCGAAAATTCGTCTAGGGACTGCCAAAGCAAAGAAAAATTATCTTTCGGTGCATTGGCGTGATGAATGTTTTGTTGCAAACTATACGGTGCTCTTTTTGTGTGTGCTGCAATATACAAGCAAATAATCGGATTATATAATTTGGCATTTTGGTAGATTAAAATACAGCACGATGCAGAAGCATAACGAATGCAAAGCACTGTATGCGTAATATGACTATAACATTGGACAGTTTTTATTCCCTTTTTTAACATCATATTATTAAATTTCTTACTTCATTTTAACTTGTTTTAGATTCATTTGAGCAACAAAATGTAATGTAAATGTAATTGTCACATTTACATAAAGTTGGCACACAATTTCTGTAATGCATAGTGTTTTAAGGACTCCAAAGAATCATTCCACTAATCAGCCTGTTCTTCCTTAATATTCTATTTAAAGTAGATTTTTTTCTGGAAACAGTCTTGACGTAAAAAAACAACAACCACCCTCTTTAACCTGCCAAGTGTGCTGATTGTTTCCCGATCCGCTGAAATGCAATGGACTCAAGTACCGATGATTTATTGGTTGTTTATTTTGCTCTATTCTCGTTGCAGGTACATTCTCCAGACAAAAATGTAGGATTGAAGTTGAGGCAGGCACTGTAAAGCTTCGGGAGCATCCCCTGGGGGAAGTTTACAAGGTGAGCCGAGCCGAGTTAGCTGTAATGCAATGGTATTTTCCGGTTACGGCATTTTCCTGCAGGCGGCAATTTCTTCATCAAGATTGTTGTGGTTCAGCTACAACCCCGTGCGGATGTAGAATCGGAAAAAGGGATCGAGTTGAGCGTAGCTTGAGTTCATAGCTGGAAGGGGTTACTCTTCAAGGCTGGAAATTGTGGAAGCCAAAAAAAAACAAAAAAAAAAAGGCTGTCTCAGTCAATCCTTGCCCCTCTTTAGCTACAACCCCGTGCGGATGTAGAATCGGAAAAAGGGATCGAGTTGAGCGTAGCTTGAGTTCATAGCTGGAAGGGGTTACTCTTCAAGGCTGGAAATTGTGGAAGCCAAAAAAAAACAAAAAAAAAAAAGGCTGTCTCAGTCAATCCTTGCAACTCTTTCCTTTGCTCTGTCCGTAGTGTATCCGGAGGTTCGGTTTTCAACGGATTCGTTACGGGTTGCTAGCACGGTTAGCACATTGTGGGAGCGGTGTTCGATTCGGGATCCATTTCTTTCGGTTCTGTTTTACAAACTCTTCAACTGTCCCAGGAGGGTGGATAAACTTACTACCACGGCAATCATCACCAGCTGCAGATGACTTTGGAGTTGAAGGATTGAATAATTTCGATTTAATCGGTTTGTCCTTTTGATTCGATTACACAGATCACATTGAACAGTTAGTTTCGGGGGCCTTGAGTATTTCTCAAGTGTTTAATCTCCGGTAAACCATAAGCGTAAGCGCTTAAAAGTTTTATAGCTGATTTGACGTTTGATGCTACCAACATATTGTCAAAAAGTGCGTAGCCCGGGATTTGTATAAATTTGGATGAAAATTTTCAATGCTAAACTAAAACAATGCTCAACAGCTCATCATCAATTAAGCAACGTGCTGGAACGGCTCCCTACGTATTCCCCAGAATCAAACAACACAGTTTACACAACACTGCCCATGTGACTTGTACATGAGATTTCCCATTTTTGACGCTCGTTTACATACTCCGTGTTTGGGTGATGTCACATAAAATAAAACTACCCGAACTTAAACTCAACATTGTGTACACAAGTTTATGCTGATCTCAGCCCATTGATGTGATGTGCTTCACCCGGTGAATCTTCGCACAAAAACCTCGTCCTGAAACCGGCGGTACAAGCGGTGAAGCGTTGTGTACGAGGGCCACAACGGATCGGCTATGAGTGACCGGAACAGTGAGTGTTCGTACAACGAACGAGAGGCGCATAAAATCAATAACCAGATCGGTGAGCAAGCAGCGAACGCTGTTTGTGCCCGACACGAAAGGATTGAAGGGATTTTCCAACAAGAGGTTGCTCGGCCTGCTAACAGGGATCGTTCGGATATAGCGTGCGGTGCAGCAGGATTGTGGTCTTGTGTTTGTAGCAGGAGGAACAGAATTTATTTTCATTCAATGTCACTTTCCCGAGCGTGAAGAAGTCACAGGCGGTCCCCCTTTCCATGGTACCCGATGGCACATCCTTTCGACACTCTAATCTTGGTTTCGAATTGATTTCCACTTTTCAACGCAAGGAACAACGACGGTTCGAGAGAGATTAGTAGAAGGGAATTTACCATTTTTGCTGCATTAAAATTATTGAAGAACCGATCTCTACACGTGTTGAAAGTGTTTGTATTCTATATTGGCAGATGAGTTGAACAAATGGTAACAAAATTATAAAAAGAAATAGAAATACTACAACTGTTCGAACATGGTTGCCTTACCCAAACAATCTGTTTTGGCAAAACGGTTTCGGTTCGTAGATTAGATCAAATGCCGGCTTATAACATACGCTTCTTCCATTATTTTTTTTCTTTTTGTTCAATCAATGTCACGAAACATCCAAAAGCTTGGCATGTTTTGGTCTGTTTCTTCGCTCTACGACAGTTCCCGCGTCACACTAACACATGGGCCGATGGTGGGAAGCTTTACCATACGCTTTGGTTTGATTTGTGTGAATCTCGTTTGCCAGGAGCTTTTCATTCATTTCGCGTATCCTTTCGCCATCTGTGTGTGTGTGTTGACAACGCAGTCAGATGGTTTTCCCGAACACCGAAGCTTAACGAGCCGTTCGTTCGGTTGCGTTCGTCTTACGTTCGTGCCGTTTCTAACGAACGTGTCGGACGTCTGGCTGCAGAGCATCGTGCTTAGTGCCTACAGTTAGTTCCACTTTCATAGCCCAATCGGTAACATCTAAGCAGTAGATCCGTGCGTGTTTTTACTCCCCTCGAATACACAGCACACAGAACCATACCACATAAATTCTGATTGTAGCACACCCGCCCGAAGATGCAGCAGCAATCTTCATCATCCTTCTTTCACATGGCGTGTCACTTTTTGGGATAAAATATGCATTACGGACCAGTGCTTGCGCTTACGTGATTACGCATTAGCGAGTTTTGAAAGTGTGCAGCGTGAGCAGCAAGAACGGGCTGACACGGCACGTTGCAAATGTCGTTGACACTCTGGCAAATTCGGTCGAGAACGTTTGGAGGACAAGCTGAAAGGTGCACTGGCTTGCACAACTACGCATCACACTAGTAGCAGCAGCAGCAGCAGCAGCAGCAGTGCAAAGTGTAAAGTTTGGAAACTTTATCCACAAACAAACATAACAGAGTTGGTGAAAGAATTCGCGTATCCAGATGAGAATGACGAATCGGTTTTGTTATGATTTACCACTGTGCTTACAAGACGGTTCAGTCTTGTGTATGTGTGCTAGGCTCCCGCGGTTACGGTATGATAGTTTTTAGGCAATATCATCAACCGATCCGTAAATAAATGACGTGAGTTGAATTGTGTGTAGTGTGACGAAATCAATACCGCAACCATCGAAACTTGTGCCAATTGATGGAAATTTAAGCGCGCGTGTGAGTGTTGGTTGGCCGACCCGTTCGGTTCCCGCTGACCGTGGATGGGCGGAAGGTATCCGTACCCGCAAGGCAATGCGCGGGCT
The DNA here is from genome assembly GCA_002091835.1 of Anopheles maculatus. NCBI lineage: Eukaryota > Metazoa > Arthropoda > Insecta > Diptera > Culicidae > Anopheles > Anopheles maculatus. The sequence continues at coordinate 433,805 of KZ061647.1, forward strand.
AGTGAAAATGTGAGCGGGGCAAATCCGCTTTTATGCGCGTGATAAATTATTGCAGTGAAGTTCAGCCACGAGGCTTCAAGCGGATCAATTTGGCCTCAAAAAACGAATCACTGGGTGTGCTCGTAAGGAGGGCAAAACTAGCGTGCTTCACTGCTTGGCGTAGCTAAGGATTTGCTACTCGGAAAACTTGAAGAACGGCAGAGAATTGTTTGCTAGATTTATACCATTTTCTAGCAACATTTATGTGATTATATTTTTATTTATTTCTTATGTTGTTTAGTTTGGATAGCTTTGAACTAAGACCGTTTTAACATAGGAATAGTATAACAGTTTTGTAAGGACATTATAGCGAACGTGACCCACAAAAGTCTAGCCACTACCTTGTAGACACACTGCCACCGTTTTAAAATCAATACGACGCGGTTCCTAGGTTCTGCGGAACTCGACGTTGATCCCAAGCACGTGACACCGGAAGCGTTTAGCAAAGCCGCGTTAAACGCATTAGAGGAATTGTGTTGTTGGCCGCTACTCAAAAAGACGCCCACAGATATCCGTTACAACATTTCCCAGCAAACTACTCCCCGTCGTATCATTGATTCTGTCCACATCATTGATTCATCATGAAAGTTTTTGATTATCTCCGTCATAGTGGATTGTTTGTGTGTTTTTCATGCTCGGCAACAAAAAAAATGCGACGGCATTTGTTTGCCGTCTCACAAATTTCATAACGATTTGCTATATGGCAAGGACTATTCCAGGAGGAGTGCCGGTTCACAATAACCACGCGCTGCCAAACGAAAAAGGCAAATTTGTGGTTCATCGATCGTTCCTCAACTAAGGTCAACGCTGTGTTGGGCCTTTGCCACGTTCAAACGGTTGGCAGCAATCCTACGGTGAAGGTGCCAGAGTGACCACTACACACACACACACACACACACACACACATTCGCCGGTGTAGTGGTGAATGAGGTTGCAATGAAAACCAAAAAGAAAATAAAGATCGACGCCAGCAGCGTTCTAACTAGCCGGAAGTGAAATTCCTCGCTTCGTTCCCTTTTCTCGCATAATTTTTCGACCACTGATCCACTGGTCACTATTTTTCATAGGGTGTACAGTGCGCCTTCCGAAGCTTAGAATTTGTTCTATTTTAGCAAGACAATTTTATGGAAACTACTTTATGCTTTACATTTATACTTGATGTTGAATGCAAACAACAATAACGCTAGACGAGAGTGGCAAGATATGTGTTAATCAAATAATTACAACGTTTGACATATTGTGGTGCAAATAGAATTGTCATTATATAATTGACAATGTCAATTACAGTAAACAGTGAGGAGCATACATTGTACAAAACTTCTTCACCAAAGTTCAAAGTCAAAATGAACAAAAAGATATGTGCAAATAAGCCCATCTAAGATTTGTTCTGTGTTTGTGACTACATTAACTTAGTGCGTATGTTTTACCTTGTTAATAAAAACCAAAAGCTATTTTGATTAGATATTCCAGGCAAATATCTTTCCTCAAATCTAAGCGTCTATTTAGTGTGTAAGTGTGGTGGCGTGTACATTTGTGCTTTTCGGTTTTGCGTGAATGAGTGAATGTTTGTTAAGTAAGCGAAACCACAAGGTATTTCGTGAATAAGGATTATCTCATATCACTGCGAAATGAGGATTAACACAGGTAAGTCATATGCCATATGTAATGTTTTGCCAAATGCTGTAAGATAACTAAGCAGAAACGTAATTTGAAGAGAAAATGAATCATTTAAAAAAAAAGCTAAATTAGTTTGTGAAGTCTTGGGGCGGCCCGGTGGTGTATTCGATAGCGGCGCCGGTCTTCACACGGCAGGACCGGGGTTCGAATCCCGGCGGACCGCCTCCCCGTACGCAGGACTGACTATTCAGCTACGGGTATAAATAAGTCACAGAAAGCTAGCAATAGCTGGCAGGCCAAGACCTCACGAGGTTGTAGTGCCAAGGAAGAAGAAGAAGTTTGTGAAGTCACTGCCTGACCATCCAACGAACTATAAAGTATTTAAGGTAGTTTGCAAAGTAATAGAAAAAAGGGTTCTTTGAGCAAAAATATGGACCCACAAAGTAGAATAAGGAAAGAATTATACATTGCAAAAGTAATAGTGAATGAAGGAAAAAAATCGAAACCGAACACCAATGCAGGTACTGCTCCTAAAGCACATTTCGTATCACGAATCTTCGCTTGCCTCGTGTTCCTGGGGGCCATTAATGTGATTAAATATCATTGTACTCTAGCCGGCATGTTGCATTGTAGTAAGATTTACGTTTAATCAACAACCGGGCAGCAACATGGCAACAGCGTTCAGCAATTGCAACCTAGTGCAGGTATTCGCCCCCCAAAACTCGCTTCATTCTAGCTTAAGCTGCTTCCGACAGCCCGCTAACGCTACGAACCATTTCGACTCCACGGGACAAATGCAGCGCGTGTACCTGCGCTGCGAGCTGGCGTTTCGATGATTAATGTAGCAGAAAGATTGTAAATTGATACTGCGAGCACGCTGTGTTACCGGTACGGTCTGATTGCGAACTATGTGCCGCATAGTTTATGCAACGGATTATTCTTCTCGTAGCAGCATTTTGGCCAACACAGCCCCCCTCCCTAGGGAAACTGACGAGCTGGGCAGCCAGTCGTATGACAGGATTCAATTTTTAAACTCCTGCTTCCAATTGATCCACCGTTCGTAATGCTTGCATGAATGTACGTTTCGCCCGAATGTCACCGTCGGAATAGTGTGGAATAATTTATCTTCTTTTGAGATCTCGCTGCCGGCATGGATGACCGTGATGCCTGTGTGATGGTTACCGATGGTTGGATATGGCTAGTCCTCCAACCGACTCAAACTATAAGTCAGTGGTCAATGCTGTATCATCGGGAAGATCTAAAGGATTGCCACGGTCGATGGTTTTCCTCGCTCAAATGTCCACGTTCTAGCGACGACCGAGCACGTACATTGGTTTGTGCCGTTCGTTGTATGTTTTCTGTACGTATGATTGAGCCCCTGACATAGTGTGTGGGTTGTGCACAATGATTGCGTTGCTAAGAATCGTGACAAATCGAATATTAGTGCGGTGTGTTATAAAAATGTGAAGCCGTAGAATATGAACCTTCCAATCGGTGTTCGATTGAAACTTCTGATTATTTATTTCAAACTGTTTCATCGAACAATACAGCCTCAAATAGAGCAGTTTCAGAGGTAATAAAATTGTAACTACTTGAACTGGGCAGGGAAATCTCTTTCGGGAAGTAATTTTTGTGTACTAGACTTCGATACTAAAGCATACACTACCATTTATCCAAGATGCAATACTAAGAGCAATGTATAAATGACTTTTTATCATTTTAATTTCTTAAAGCCCTGTAGACAGATGCTATTAAGTCGCTCATTCCCGTAACACATTAATGCGATCCGACCAAACGGTATTCTCCTAATAAGTTTCGTAGTTCCAAAAAACGGAATTCCTTAGCTATTATGGATCGCTACAGTGGCATTGATACAAATTGAATTTTTGTATCTCTCCAATCGTCGATAATGTATCGCTCCCGAACAAATGATTTATCCTACACCGAGGATGAACGGACGCAGCGTTAGGCAGCACAATCGTAATTTAATCGAGACACGAGACACAGCACTGATGGCCGTCCGATGGCACATAGCTTGGCACAATCGATGACCCTGGAAGACGTTGTGCTGTGATGCTAGTGACCGGAAATAAAACAATTTTGTGGTCGTAAGGTAGATTTTTTTTACCTTCTCAAGCACGTGAAGATGTGTTTCTCAGAAACATGGCGCAGAACTTTCTGCCCAGACACAATGAAGATATGAGGGCCGTGTCCCGGCCGTTAGCTTATTGGTTGAAAACGTGTGCTTTCACAACATTCTTCTCTTCATTTACAAAGCATATAAACATTGACCCGGGACGTGGAATGTTATGTGGATTTAAATCAAATTAACAATATACAGATCAATTGTACTCTTAATTGATGAGTGAACAAATTTTATAAGACAGTATCACCTTTAAATAATCTAATATTGTTTTTGTTTTTGAATGTTTTGATATTGAGCTGTTGATGTAAACAAACGCTACATATCCAGAGAATTAACAATAAACAAGCAAGCAGCAATAAAGTATTTCAAGGGACTATGATAACACTAACGATTCGTATCAACGAATCATCCTACCACAATTAAGAAAAGCGCATCGCAAACCATCAACTAAAATGGCGCACCACTGTCAACTTATTGCTAGTTCCGGCGAACGTAGGGCGTGTGGCCTATAAATAGCTTAGTTACAAAAGAATCGTGTTACATTGCCAAACGAACGCTTTAGTGATTTCTATGTCAGGTGAGGAATTGTGTTTCTTCCCTATCAAGCGCACGTAATTCGGTGCGTATTCCAACGCGTAGCTAAAGCGTGTCTTACGCAGACATTGAAACAACATTTTCCTATGATCCGATTACGCGAATGGATAGCACAAAAGGCATTCACTTAAGAAATGTTTAAGCCTAGACATTAGCATTGGTAGGCTAGCAAAAGGTCGCATAATCTGGTGAAAAACCGCAGCACACAGACCGAACTGAATTTACCTGCTTTAACGGTACGAAAGCACAAACGATCAATATTATTAGTATTTGATCTGAATGACCACCACAAACCGTGGCGGTAATCTTTAATATGCCAACACTCCACACCAATTTACTTACGAACCCGTTTGTGAAAAACTTTTTTAATTATTTTCGTTCATCGGTTTTTTCAATTGATTTTCTTCATTGCAATCAATGACTGTTATTGTTTCATTAGCAAAGTAAAGCTTTTATTTTGCAGTTCTAAGAAATTCGAGATAAAGTCTCCCGAAAACAAATTTATACAATTGATATTTTGGCGCAACCCCGAGCGCCATTCTTTTGTTACGATTTGGAACATTGACGCCCCGCCGCGGAAGTGTGTTGTAGAAGTTTGTGTTTTTTTTTGTTCATCATTTCTTCCGATTTACAAGACAAAAAAGCACCCTCCAAAACGAATCGTCTCAATTCAGGTCGACGTCTATAAATAGATCGGTAAGACGAATGGTTCGCGTCGGTTCGCTTGCCATTTGGTAACCGTGGACGGCTAGGCGTCTCCATTGAATAGGTTGTTTGGCGGTGAGATAGAACAAATATGCTTGTAGTGCTCGAAGTCTATTAATGCAGACGGACGACTGGCGGGAGGGTTGTGGTGGTGCGAACCGTTAGCGAAGGAGCATGTTGAACTGGAAGAAAATAATTTATTTGACAATTTATGATCATCTATGTTCCCAATTCCTCATTCATCGTCAAGCATCGTCGAAGGGCCGTCCCTTTTTTTTTTCTTTCATTCCTTTGACGGCAAATTTGATGATGAGTGTGGCGAAAAATAGCCACAAATTCAGCGCTCAAACTGTGCTGTGTGTGTGTGTATGTGTGTTGAAATTATTGCTTTGTCGAAGAACTTTCTGCAAACGGATGATGGTATTATGAGCGTACGATTGGGTGCGGGTTTTTTTTTTTTGTCAAACTGCTTCTTCGGTTGCCGTTCGTTTGATTCGAACATTTCACCAATGGAAGAAGTGTTCTACTCTTTAAACGTTTGCCTGTCTTACGGTTGGCATGAAGTGCCCGCATTTGATCTCAAGAGCACCGGTAGCAGTACATCGTAGTTCCAGGAAAAATACTTTCTTACGTCCTCTGCAAGCAAAACCACCGCAGGTAGGTGTGGACGACACACGAACAGCACCACGGGAAAGCTACTTGGCATTGTGCTCCAAGAAGACTAGCAGTTCGTTCGATTGTGAAGCTAGAAGTGTAACAATCAAATTGTGCCTACCACAAGCGGCCCGGTGGCTTTTTGCTGCATCCTTCTGATAAATCGTGGAACAAAGTAAGGGTTTACGGCTTGCAAAAAAAAAAAAATGATATCGAATTGAATTCAGGCAGGCGTAAAAGCGGATCTGGCGGTGGAAATAATTGACTTCAATTCGCAGAGTCAAGTCACCGCATGAGCGTTCTTCAAGCATTCAGGATGGTTCTCCGGCTGTCTGTCTGCGGGAATAGGATTAGTCGTGTAAGCAATAAATCGCATTGAAAATATTCAATTACATACGCGGAACAATAGAATTAAATGGGGATTATATTTACAGGTTCAGGTAAGAGTGTTTAAATTTATAGCTGAGCGTAGGATTCGTGGTTTTGAATAAATCGTAACCATTATTGCTTGCATATTAGAGAAATATTTAAACTGCGTAATGAGCTTCATTCGAAGTAGAACTGTCTGTTGGAAATGACGCTTTGTTCACCGAGTTTAGCGATGATCCTAACCTAATGCTATTATAATTTTGTTTGTATTGTGTACTTTTTAAGAAGGATTTTTTCTATTTTTTCCCAACTATAACATTGTTCGTGCGAAACGCTTCGTAAGCATTTGAACCGTGTCATAAGGAAGCGTGCCACTAAGGTATGGTACAAAAGTTAAAAGATATAATGAAAGAGAGCTACGAAGCAGTAGGACGCAAAAATAATTAAGGTGAAGCCTGTACTTACTTCATTATCAGTAACATAACAATAACTTTAGTGAGTAAATAAACAAATATTGATTCTACAATTTGTCCCTAAATAGAATAGCAGGGCTTCTGCTTTTTGGCTTAATTATCTGCCATGGACATGCTGGCTATTTAATGACTTACTAGACTTTTCGATACCACGGATAGGCAGTCCTCACCGGGGTAATAAAAACAACACTCTAAAATGTTTATTCACCACCGATGTCCCAGAACTTTATATAAATAAATATGACATTGTATTTTGTTGTACATACATATGTCAGTTCAACATTAGTCAATTATTCAGTGCAATCACTGAAACCGGCCGAACAATGCATTAGTGCATGTGACATTATGAAGAAAGCATCTTTTATTATTCATGATAACGTTAAAGTCACGGCGCACAAGGAACCCAACCGGGGTAAAAGGTCTTGAAAGGATTATTTCTAGATATTGGTGGTGCGAAACAGCACTCCACGCCATTCTAAGGTTATGTCCGAAAATCACATCACATCAATCACCTAACGAGACCCATTAATTGGTTAGACCGCGTCGGTGGGGTAAAATGTCAGTCCATCTACCTTCTGGTGCCTGCCCCGATCGACCAAGGGACATATTGGCTTAGCAGTGTGTAATGTGAATTGGATCGCTAGTAGTACAACGCGTTGGGCTAGAACAGTGCTCAATTAACGTGTGCCAAAAAGGATACATTCATCGCCATGCAATCGAAGTGACAGTTTGTCTAACCATGGATGGTGAGAGAGATGAGAGATTGAAAGAGAAAGAAACAAAGAGAGTATAAGTGAGAGAAATGGAGTGTCCACAAATGGGTGATAAATTATGTTTAATTTATCAATGTCCTGAGGTTCCCTCAATTGCCCATCTGTCCGCGCTGTTGGTGGGAAGACAAGGAAAGAGATATGTACAAGAAACCCATCCTTGAGTTAATTTCATGTGGAGTTTTCATTTAATATGCCGATCAGGAACGCGTTCTACCGATCTGTGACTCACAAGGGCAGCAATTTTTACTGCATTCACTTAACGCTACAGTACGGAGGCAACGACCGCACCATCAGGACAACGATTCTAGGACGCTCTACTTGGTGTTGTCTAGTTTTTCTTTCCGTACTGTTTTAACTACCTACTTCTGGACTTCGCTTAATTAACCAATAAAGTAAACATGTCACAAAGCGTACAGCCGCGAGCTGGTCCGAACAGCCGGACGTGACAAGGCGAAAAGTAAACCACTCCGTGTAGAGCTTTCAGTTTCTCCGCCGGTCTATTGCGGTGTAGGTCACGCCTCGCGGGCAGCGTTTGTGCTGATGACAGACGAAAAAAAGTATGCATACTACGTCAGCGATAATGGCGCTTGGCCGTTACAAATAGGGGGCGCCCTATATTCTGACAGTATATTGATGCATGCGCCTTTCTTGGAATTTGATGAAAATTCGATCAAATGTGTTGCAATGAAATGATGTGTTGGACTCGAACTTGCCAAACCTAACACGTCTTTTTGCTCTTCTTCTTTTCAACCTTTTGGAGGTTGGACCTGTCATTTATGGGTTCCTTTGCGTTACTTATCCGGAGCTGGATAGTATGTTTTGCGCAAAAGGGGATGCCCCGGGTGGTATTTGTTACCGGCTATTTCGTGTTGACGCGTTTATAGATATAGAACCTATTATTTGTATTATATTAACTGTTACTTTATCAACAAAGGATATCGGAAAACTTTTATCAAAATTAAATCTTGTCCGATTAATGGTGTTAATGTCATCTCTGTATACATCTTTATTGCATGTTTCGATTTCAGCTACTTACATTTGCGAGTTTTTTGTTCGGCTTGCTCTAGGTAAAAGTGTTGGTAAATGAACTTACTGCATTTTTTGCCATTTACATGGTGTCACTGATGGCACATTGCCGTAACAAAAAATATGCTCAGTTTGATTACTGCTTGGTGAGCTAAACGGTGCTCGGCAGTAATAATAATAATAGTGGGAACCATTAAGAGCATAATAACAGTAACTGTAAGAATAACAATCGTTACGGTCATTATCGTCATCACGAAAGTTTTGTGGCTGTTCGCAAGCGTCCGACACACAATAATTCACACGTGTAGGAACTCGAGGGAAAAACTCTGGTGCGATTCGGTGCGATGGAGAAAATAAATCTCTTACCATGGAATGCAACAACGTGCGATTAAATGACAGATATTTCGGTATGTTATGTCTGTCTCACGAGAGGTTACGGCCGTACAATCTGAGGCTCGAATCAGTTTACGCAGTAGAAAGAAGTAGAAAGCGTGTTGGAGATGAAATGACTTTATTGGTCAGTGAGTCGTTAGAGACATGAAGATGATATACGTTTACGCATACAGTGACAAACAATACGATAAGACAACCTTCATATCCGTTTTTCAAACTACTGCTTTCGCTACTTGTACTAGGTATAATCATACCAAATTTTGATATCAACATCAATATCAATACCCTACAAAATGTAAAAAATCGTCCTAAAAAAACTACTTTTTATTAACAGAGCTGGCTCGTAATTAGGTTGTTAATAGTGAAGGGAACGTACTCAACACTATTAGGAATTAGTTTGAGTTTTAAAATTGTTGAATGATTTTATTTTATAATCCAATGCAAGTTGACCATTTTATATAAAATTCTGGTCTAAATGAATTTGTCCTAAATTTATTTTCTTGTATACCGTAACTGATTACGGAACTTTCTTGTATAGTAGAATCTGATAGTGATCGTTCGTCGAAGATCTCATTAGATTGTCAACTACTACATTTTAAATATGTCATAATATGTAAATTACATGAATTATTTGGGATAAGAATTCAATTAAAATACTTAATTGCAATGGAATCTGAACATTAACTTGGAATAAACTACAAATGAATGTAATTATTAGACGAGAAAAAAGATTCAAAACTGAACCATCGGCGGGACAACACGTTTTCATTTGCGACAAATGGATTGGCATATCACGAACAATGACGTAAAATTGAATGAGCTCTAACATACTTGTAAGTCAAATGTAATTATTAATAGTTTATGAATGGACGCTGAGAGTAAGAGAGACGTTACGAATACCCTATATGTTGTTGTTTGTAGCGTTTTGAGAGACTTTGGGTCTCTTGGACCTCTTTCGTCTCTTACCTGTAGTATTGTTCCCTTTTTTTTTTGTTTTTGCATGATATAAAAATGAATTATTGGTTATTGTACTATTATTGGGAAAAAGGTGAAATTTAAAGGATAACGGGGATAGGGAGGATTAATAGTGTGAAAGAGTTGTTTAAGGTAACTCAAACCCCTGAACCTTGGTTGCACCAGACCAAAGGAGAGAAGCAAATCTCTCTCTTGGTCGAATTTGCCCCTTCGTGAGTTGTTTGGTAACTCCTACCTTCTTACCATGTATGCTCCAGCCTGTATTTAATACAGTCTAATTAGATACTTGGATGATATACTTATTCCTCTCTTCTTTTTATATTTTTAATATTTTGATTATTATTATTATTTTGTTGTTGTTTCAAATGAATTTAAATTTTGTCATAAAGTTGCGCTTTCCTGAGGAATCGCAAAAGATTTTTCTGTTTTTTGTCATCAGGAGACAAAATATCATCGATATTATCGTCCAAATTACACGATTTTTTAAAAGTAATATATCCGTAGCATTCTGTTAGCAGATGTCGGACTGTGGTTTGTTTCCCACAGAATCGGCAGATTGGTGGAGATTCTTTTGAGAACAAATAACTATGTGTTAAGTGGGTGTGCCCGATTCTTAGTCTTGAAATGACCTGTTGGTCTTTGCTGTTCTGGAGATCTGGCCATGGTGATGTGGATGTTTTGATGAATCTAAGTTTATTTGATGTGTCTTGTATCCATGTGTGTTGCCAAGCATTGGTAAGCTCGTGTTTGCACTTTTTTATTGCATCTCTTTTGGATAAGGGATGTGTATTTATATCTTGTGATTTTCGGCCTTGATTAGCGAGTCTATCTGCTTTTTCGTTTCCTGTAACTCCGATGTGGCTTGGTATCCAACAGAAGGTTATGTTGTATGTATTGATTGCCAGTTCTATTGATTGAATATGCGGGTCTTTGATTTGCCCATGTTCTAATGCAGCTAAAACACTAGCGCTATCAGAAAATATAACATTTTGTTTTTGTGGATCAATGGCTTCCTCGGCAGCTATGGTGATTGCTATGGCTTCAGCGGAGAAAATTGACGTAAAGTCAGGTAATTTTACTGCTGAATTTGTGATTGGGTTTGTATTTTCAGAGTAAATTCCACAACCAGCCTGAATAGTGTTAATCGAACCATCCGTATAAATTTTGTGATGTGTTGAGTACCTATTTTCAATATGCTCTATTGTGAGTTGGTATGCATGATTCGTGTTTGTCCTAGTAAGTTTGTGTAAGGTCCAGTCTATCGTTGGTGTTTTTTCTGTCCAAGGGCGTCCAGACAGGCGAGGAATTTTTAAAACATTTGGCAGTTTTAAGTTTGTAATCTCTTCAAATCTCGCATTAGTTCTATCAAGTAAAGAAGTACATTCAAACTCTTTTTCTACGCAACGGCAGGCAGATCCAATCAGTCGCATTATGACAACATAGTTGAATGGGAGTGTTCCACTTTCGCATATAAGAATACCCTATATGAAAAGAGCCTAGCAATGCCCTACAGACAACAATGTGCCAACAATTCAATGTTTATACGTTCAATGCAACCTAAACTCTTTCAATATTGGAACCACTGTGTTCAAGAAAAATATTTTACTTAGCTTCATCAATAGTACAGGCTCAGATCAATGAAGTACGAGTCAATTTGTAACAGTCGATCATAAGGTTTCAATAGAATGTTTGTCCATTGAACAGAAAATTAATAACTAAATATATAAACAATGCTATTAGCAGCAGGCCAAAACTGCGAAGCGGTTGTAGCGCCTGATACGTAAGAAAGCTATTAGCAATACACTGCGTTTAGTGCGTGAATGTCATAATGTCAGGTAGGACATGTTATGGGACATCTTGGGATACTTATTACTGCTCGAATATTGTTTATAAGTAGGGCATTTTAACTTAAATTTGTATGCAGAACATCAAAACCAATCTGATCCAATTTTTTGCGGTCACAAATTAGACTATACAGTTAATTTTTTATCACATAAAGCAATCTGTAATTCGTAGGATGAAACGGCCACATTGTTTTTATTGTGTCTAATTTTTCAGAATGTAAATTACAATATCCCAAACGCAAATCACGACACCTCGAATTGGAACAATGGAATGACAATGCGGGTATTCTATTTTTAATTATTTATTTTCACATCATCTTCTTACAACTCACAAAATAAAATTTCAAAACTCACCGAGAATTGTAGACAAAAGACAACAATGGACAAAATAAAGTATCATTTTTGAGCAATTGTATCTAAAACGGAAATTGTTTAAGTCATAATGGAAATTTGTAGAAATTTTCAACGACTGCAGATCAATCCTGTATTAACATTAAAATAGTACCCGTCTACCAAAATTAAGGAAAATAGAACAAGAAAATTAGTAATACGGCCAGGCCGTTCCTCATGAATAAAAAACAAAAAACAAGAAAATCACCGTTTAAGGGTAAACCCTGTCACTGTAAGACGTTGAAGTCCTGCGGTTGTACATTCATCACGTGACGAAATGATTCTTAGAGTATGAGTTTTCGTAAAGCAATTTCAATCACGCTTCAGATGACCGAGAGCATCTACATATAAAGTGGTCTTGTTTTTGTCCCTTTTTATATGAAATCCATTTTATTTTAATGAAGTTACTGAAATTAATTATGTTATTGCCTTAAAAAAATTGAAATGCATGATGCATCGGAAAAACTTATGGAAATGTATTTTATGTACCTGAAAAGAAAACATAAATTAGTTAATTTTTGTTAATTTAAATTCAACAGTGTAATGCTTTTTCGTAACGTAACGTAACATTACATATGGGAACAGAAGAAACCTACAGTGTTTTTTTTTCCATTCCGATTCCAATTCCAAACAATTTTAAGCAGTGTGATTAACATTAAAAAAAAAAAACAAAAAACCAAACAACCCGATCCTGGCTCGAAATGGCAATCTTTTACTCCAAGTTCACTAGAGGATTATTCACCCGTTGCCTGCATCTGGTACGGCAGTGGCTAAACGGATTGAAGGTTAAATGTCAGCTTGGACCATCCGGTCGGAATGGACCAAATGGCACGTTGAATGTCAGCGGTTGGATTTGCGGTTACGGTCCATTTCAACATCTTTCCAGCTCTGGTGTCGTCCGATACGATGCCCACGTGTCAGTGTGCAACCACTCGTCGGTAGAATTTTGTCGTTCGATGATCTTGAGCTTCTTGCTCATTCGGACCGGACGGGGTGCATAAAAAGTAGTATCGTGAGAGAGCAACAGAATGGAACAGTGTTGCCGCCCCGTTTCGATTCGTCATTTTGTCGCCATTCATAAGCTGTGGAGGTGTGGTTGGGCGGTGTGGTTGAAAATAACTTCACTTGGGCAGCCTGGATGGAGAACAGAAAGGGTCAATCTTTTCGGAAATATCTTAACGTCGGTCGTTCGAGTTGCAGAACACAAAAAATGATGAAATTCCGAAAGTGATTTAGTTTTTTTTTTTCGAACGATTGAAAAATAAACGACCCTAGCGGAAGTCGATTGCTAATGGCCGAAAGCTTTGGTTTAATGGGATTAAACTCCAGAGAAGGGTGTGTGGCAATGCTACACATTTGAATTTATTTTTATTGCCAGCTGAGTTCAAGCGCTTTCGATACCCATTTCTTCTTCAATGTGGGCTGTAATGTCGACCAATCGATGTTGCAGCTGTTTGTTTTTATTACCATTCGTTGTTTGATAGCAAAAGGGTATCAAAACCATCTTAAACACTTTTAATAAGGAGACTATATTTGTATGTACCATATTGTACAATATGATATGTGTAGGATTAAATATTATGTGAAAAGTTTAATAGCTAGCTTTGTTGTGGCCTGGTGTTATTGCCCTAGCAGCGTCGGTACCAAAACCCTCTAAAGCATTAATGATAATCCAGACTTAACTCGTAGTCAAGTAAGCTAGCAATTGTAGATTTGGAAGAAGATGTAAAGAAGAAAATTGTGTTAGCGAGTATACTCTACATGTTTAAAGAAATGTTGTTTCAACTTAAAATCTCTCTACTTTAAAGTAAATTTTAGCTATAATTCATGCGACATTCATTTCTAAAGTTAAAGGTTAAAGTAATCTGTCTGATCAAAATTTACAGGCAAATACACTTTGACAGCTTGAACGAAGCTGAAATGTAAATAAACCTTTGCTGGAGTCACAAGCACACGTTAGCCGGTGAGTGTTTTGTAGTGAAAAACATTGTTATCCATAGAAGTAGGCGAAACGAGCAATGTGTAACGTCTGTGATAACAGTGTCACAGCGGCAGTATGACAAAATTGATCACCCAAAAGATATTTAACCTTTGTCTTCTGTGGTCGGTCCGCTAGCAGTGAGCAAACCCCTATTAAGCCAAGGACAAATGGCGTGCATGAAGCCAAGGACAGCAGACGTGTATCATGAAAGTTCAAGCAGTTACAGCAGTTAAATCCGTGCTAAAATTTCTAAAACTTGTTCGGGCTACGCTTCTTTTTGAGATTGAATAATGGTTTTGGGTACTAGAACTGTTCCTTAGGTATAGCCGCCCGGCCACGGTAACCGAAAATCATTCTCAGTACTTACTTTCACACAGCTTTGAGTGTCAAGAAAGTTTTTCAAGAAATGTAGATGGTCAAAAAGGTTGAGAATTATTTGACAGAACAAAATGTGAACAGTTCTTCTGAACAGAGGTAGAAAGTTGTATAGAAAACGGTGTTATAAATACTAACGACCACTTATCATAACGAAAAGTAAGTGTGAAATTGATAAACATTTTCAAGTCGATTTTGTGAACGATAATAAAGTGCCTTGGCCATGCTGAGCATCATGAAAATGTTTATTTCTTGTTTAAAGCTTGTTTTAGCTGTCCATCCAGATTTTCGATTGTTTTAATCCCAAAATTTCATTTTTTACCTTAACTCTAGACTTAAGTACTAGACATAAAAAAGACTTATTAAAAACGTCTTGATGTCCGCCGATCAGCTGAACCTGATGTAGATGTCGTAGTAGTTGTAGCCAAATGTGCTGTGGAAAAATGCTTCGGGAAATGGTAGAACAAATATTTTACTATAAATCTAAGAAAATAAAAAAAAAATCTAAAATCTTCGCCAGAATGTACTTCTTCCTTAGATGATTTTACCGAGGATTTGACAAAACAAAGTAGAAAAAATCAATCTTAGCACAACGAATAAATGATTTAAAACACCATTGTTAATAGTGGTAGTACCTCAAAATGGCTTTTTAAAAATATATTTTACTCATTATTTGCCAATGAGTCCGACGAGTCTTTCCTCGCCCAGATGACAGTTTGCATGGGCCTCTAAGTGATTTCAAATTAATATTCCAATTTTGCTTACCGCTGATGGCTAGAAGAAAGTTGTGTTTAAATAAATAACAAACAAGACGCAAGATCTCCATCAAGATGCTTTACTGCTCCTTGGTTGCGCTTCTGGAGGGTCCAAATGGACTATGATACTCGCTGTGCACTACTAGGCATCGAGTCGCTGAACCAGCGTAACTGCAACGCCCAGATAACAATTGTGGCGGGACTTTTGCGGGAGGACCGTCGAACCTGATTCGGCGCCTCTGATCCTTTTCTCTGTATGTGGCGTGAGTTTAACGTCATCTGTAATCATCATCAACCAGACATGTCGCGTGCCGCGCTTTTGAATTGTATTCGAACTGTCCGTCCAGCTAACTATTAAGATTTGTGTTTTGTGAGTTACGGCTTCAAAGGGGCCCTGAGTGGCCCGTTGAATTTAAAATAAATAAATAAATAAATAAGAAGATAAAATTTGAATGGTCAACGTATAAAATTTCTATGCCCATATCCAGTTTACGAAAAACCCCCTCCATTTTTAATCGTATTTATCAAACAATGCCAGAAACACATGCCCGAAAACAAGGGAAAGCAAATCTTAAAGCAAATCCCGATTCAAATCAAGCTGTACTTCTTCATCGCAAAACACGGCCAAATCTTTTGCGGGCGGTGTGCACCAACAAAAGAGTCGACCGACACTCTGCCGCTGTACAAGTAGCGGTAGACATTGTTTGTGGCATAATGACGACGCTGTGCAGGAGCGCGCCATGGTGCTTTTGGCATGTTTTTGCTCGTTCGCGTCTGACAAACGGTTTGTCACGCTCGGTTAATTATCCCGGTGTGGCATTGTGCTTGCCTAGCGGCGATGCACCAGGCGAAAGCGCACTTGTTTGCTTGCTGGTCGTCACCCTGAGATCTGTTCGAAGCATAATGAAACAATGCAAACTGTCTGAAACGGAATCGTACGAGGCGGTGAGCCGAGGCAAGTGTCTCACAGGGCTTCAGTAGCACGGAACGTTTTGACACCACCATTTCGGTGCCTGTCAACAGCTCGGCTAAAATGGAGGCTGGACCAAACACAAAGCACGGTGAAGACGGATAGCCCATTAATTATCTCTGGCGAAAGGAAATTGGGAGCCGCCGGTAAACAATTAAGGGTGAAAGAGAATATGATCCATTTCTTCACGGTGCCAGTCGGACAAAAGTACCAATGCTTTTACACAGCCCAAATAGCGCGGCTGACTGACATTATGTACGATTTGCTTCCTGGCGTGTTGGGACAATTGAAGGTATTTTGTGGAATAATCAGGAAATGATTCGCGTAAATGTGCCACAGACGCAAAACCTGCAGATGGCAAGTTTCAGGTTATGTGGATTAATCATGTGTTGAATAGAGTCAGTGAGTGCGTGTATTTCTACGTTTGTACAAATGTATAAATGTAGTATAAAATTACATTCTTTTAACACAGTTTAAATTTATGTTTCGAATATACATTTCTCTAAAGTTATACCTATTAATTAGAAGACCTCATCTCATGGAATAAACTTGTGCACCACTTGTACAAGTCAAGCCAAGAAGTCAAAAGTCATTCAACTGCAGCTTTGGAATGTATCGATGTATACCGGCGAGTATTATACGACTGAATGCTACTTTTTTGTAGCACAATGTCCTTGTGCCTGCGACTAGCGACTAAAAGGGAGCAACGAAATAGCAAAAGCAATGAAAGAAACCTTTAGGATCACTTGAGAACCACTTGCTTTGGCACTATCTTTCCCGAAAGAGGTTTGCTGCAGTCTGGATTATCTACTTTGTGAGGCAAGCAACCTCAGTCTGTTGGACTCTCCCCTATCGATAGATTTTTTTTTCTTTTCCTTCCTTGACTGAGCTAGTTTCCATCCTAAGGCACGTCAACCTGAAGCAAAACGGGGAAACCTCGTGCCGATGGATGGCACAACCACGACGGTGTATTGCTTCCGTTCCGGTCGTTCATCAAACGGGCTTTGGGGAGAAATGGAGAAATCTAATCAACTTTTTATACCACTCACCGATGCTTCTTGCTTACCGAATACCGTAGGTGACATTTTCGATGCCATCTGCCCGGTTTGTGCCTTAGCTTCCAGGAATTCCAAGTTGCATCCGGCAGGATATTGTGCCCCGAACGGGGTCACCATTTCGCCCCAAGAAAACACACTCCTATAGGAGCCACTGCTATTGGAGCATCGATTTTCGTGTGTGGCACGAATACGAAATGAAGAATGAAGTTTTCACGGTGAGTAAAACAACACGTCTAGGGATAAGGCATGAGCCAATGGTATGCATATTGTTCGATGTGTGGGTGTCAGTTTTGTACGTGTGTGTGTATGTGTTTGTTGCCAAACCCCAATATGCTTTTGGCTTCTGCGGCGTGTGTTTTAGACTGTCAGCTGGTGTCATTTTATCAATACATCTGATTGTGTTATGTCATATAATATAATTGTTTTAACAATACCTGCTGTCGTTACCAGATAATGCAAATTTACATTAATTTTCTTGGAAACAAATTTCAAACGACATCAATAGTGAATTCATTCAACGTTTAACAAATATATGAAGAGATTTTTTTTTTAAAGTTTTCGTGAAATAAAGCTATTTTACCAGGTTTGCGAGCTGCAAAAGCAACAGATTAAAAATATAATACAAGAAACCCTGTACATATCAAAAATTATAATAAGTCTGTGCGGTTTACTTTACGTAAATTAAGAGTGCATTAGTTCATCAAAATATTTCCATCGCTAATTACTTCTTTTATTCAATTTTTTTGGTAACTTACAGATGATTTTATGAAAATTGGCTGGCCCTTTGATCGCTATTTATGCATCGATCCATTTTTTGACTTCTTTTGTGATTGGTGAACAGTTCTTTCAGGCTATGTTGCATCGATTGGAAGAGATGGAACTCATGAGGTTCAATACATGGGCTGAGCATAATCATGCGACAAAGTTACTTTGTCGGGTGTATCGGCTTTTTGCTTTAATTTTTTCAATTGAGGTAGATCTCCCCTGTTATTGTTTTGTTGAGCTGTGTAGCAACTTATTGTACACCACCAAATAAACAACATGATCTTCGCACCGTGAATGTTTGACTTAGCTGTCGCTTAAAAACTATGACTCCATTTAACATGTTGCACGACGTTTTAGACGTAGCGTTCAGGATGCAAAAAAGCTTTCCGTTTTTACCTTTGTAGCAGGTGAATAAATGGCGTTTGATGTGTCTTGACTTCAGTTCTTATGCCACCAATTTTCTAACTTCTGAATCATTCCCATTGTTGTCATATGATGGCAAATGGCTGTCCTAATAATTTCAAGTGCCGTTTAGTGCATATTGAGAACTGAGGCAGAACTCCCCACAAAACACATTATTTAACTTAAAGTATGCCGGCTATAAGTCTCTTCTGGGCTGTTTCCCCATAGTGAGGACTTACCATCCAACTATGCGGTAACAATAAGCCAGAAATGGCAGGCATGACCTAAGAGGTCGATAAGCCAAGAAAGAATACTATTCTACACGAATAGTAAAAAAAGCGTTGTGCTATAGTCTAAAATCTGCAAAAACTTAAATCAGCACAGTGCAATTTGTAAGCAGTTACAACAAAATCAATGGATGCTCGCTTCCAGATTGATGCTATTTATACAAATATTAAAGCAGCCTTCGACACCACGCCCTAATGGCATGGTTGTGTTCGCGTTGATCGATCGATCGTTTATATGAACGGTTAGGTCTTGGTGCTTCCTGTAGATAACTTCCGGAAGATGCCAAAATTTTCCGCATAATCCGCACGCTGGACGACCATCTTCATGTACATGCCTCTCTGCTTGATCTCGATTCGTTGTGCAAGTGTAATGGTGTATGGTGTGGTCTCTTTGCATTGACAAATGTGTCACTATTACCTCCAGTTGATCACAAACCCTGATGTTCATCAACTTTGCTTTAGACACTATTAGTCACTATTACCTTCAGTTGATCACAAACCCTGATGTTCATCAACTTTGCTTTAGACGGACAGATCCTCGAGTGAAAATATTGTGCCAATGATCTATACGTGCTCAATATCTGGAGATACAAGTTCTAAGAACAGCTTAACCACGTCGTTTTCGGATTGGTCACTAACATGACGCATGAACTTCAAAACCTCCTTATGCAGAAAGATGCTGTACTGCTCGTTGATTCGATCGCTGTTGAAGTATGCGTGCATAGTGTGGTGGCCTCCTTGAACGAGGGCTTTGGTGCGACTCAAATCTATTGAACATGGTACATCGCGCGTCGCGTTCGACGTTCATCGTTGTACTCTCATGATCAAGAGTTTGCTTCTTAGGCTGCGGCTTCTTGACGACCGCACACAACATGCCTTTATCATTAGGCTCCTTAAAGGCCCCATTGTCTAAGTTACTTTATCGTTTCCATACCAGGAAACGTTGGTCCTCATGTTACGTCTTTGTGTCGTCCTCAAGTGGTAGAAAATGTCCAGGTCATATGTGCTGCGAGGCTAAGCTTAACATCACTATCTATTATGCGTAAGTAAAGTAAGTGCGTTGTATATCCTGGTTAAAACTTGTGGAATGTAAATTTTGAAGACATTATTGCGAGGACTATGCATTCCTTTGATATCTAAACAATGAACGCTTGTTCGCAGGACATGAACGCAGGACATTCCGCAAAAGAGTTGTTAAACGATTCGAATCGTAAATGAGTTGTTACAACTTTTCGTAATTTTTTTAAATGTTATTAAAAAATGATTTACTTTCAACTAAGTATTATGACTCGTTTACGACAAACCCGTATGACAAAGTTTTTAAATTTGTACACGCCGTGTACAGAACATACGGCGCGATGAGTTAAACGGTACATGTTAAACCGGTAATTACCCAAATGTTACACCTACTCAGCTCAAACAAAACACTTTCACTGGCTATGAATTACTACAGTGCGTGGAGTATGTATTATGAGCATTTTTTTTAATTTTTTTTTGCTGCCCGTGTATTACCGCCCTCAAAGAATGGATGGGTTGTTGCTGGTGGGGTTAAATATTCCGGTTCACTTACTTTCACCCGCGAAGCGTAACGTTAAAATTTGGTGGCACGCGACTGCAAATGGCACAGATTGGATTTGGGTTTTTCATCCGCACTTCTCTGTGGCACCATAATGATAGCAAAAGTTAATTTCAAGCTGAGCGTTCTGAATACGCTTGAAATACCACTTGGCGGTTCATGAAACTTTATGAATCCTCGCCCAAATCTTTCGCCGGTTCGGGCCCGGCAAAGTTTTACCACCAAGCATCACGGGATAAGGAGCGGTTCCTAGATGAGGAGGAGTCTTTAGCCGACGGCTTTGATGGTAGGTTTTGATGCAAAATGCAGAGCCAAGTGTTAAAGTTCAGCACCGAAACGTGCTGGAACGCTAGTTTATAACAATGTTAAAAACCGGCGAAAAAGTGAAATAGCTTTTACGTATGTGTGAGGTACACAAAACAACAGAATGTGATGGATCATATTAGCGAAAGTTGCTGCATAATTTTACATGATTGTTGCTGAACTTGAATTGCTTTTGAATAAAGCACTGGATCAAACTCTCGCCAAGGATTAGGTATTTGGACAAATGTTTTATCAACTGATCGTCATGTTAAGAAAAACAACATGTAAGGCAACAGTGCATTAAGCAAACCATTCTTGTTCACTCTCTCGAACGCTCGAAGGACGTATGTTTCAGGATGAGAATGATTCATCACTCAATTTATCATATATGCTTAGCAATGGGATAGCATTTTATTGTACAACCGTATCCGTGAAACTGGGAACATCATAAATCGGAGCATTCAACACACTTCAACACTGGCGCAACCACAAACGACCAGAACTGCAGGAACACCGTGAATGTCGGACACTCGGTAGTTGTTGAGGGATGTGTGCTAAACCGCAGGACCAAACAAAACACCAACCAGTACGATGATGACTCATCCAGTTGTTATTTGTATTGCGATCAGTTTGTGTAGTGTAGTCTGTTTGTTTGCTTTTTTCCCCTCCTAACCATACAAAACAAGGTACGTGGAGAAAAAAGACTGGTACGTGGCCGATACAATAGTGCTTGTAAGCGTAGTCAAGGCAGAGGCAAAAAAAATATCCAAATATGATTTTTTAAACTTGTAAAACTTTGGCACCTGCAAGTCATAAGCGCCGAAAGTGTTTGTGGATTTATTTACAACCATGTTTGTTTACTCTGCCGGGTTTCATAATAAATGTTCTCACATAAATAGAATAACAATCAATTTCTGTCAAAAGCAGCGCAGGAAAAGCTAATAAGACTAATAGTTTCAAGTCTCCAATCATCTCACTACTGAACGGTTCAAGAGAACCACGGCTCGGTATGATTCATCTAAACATGTGCTACGCGAACATACATAATGTGTTCCGTAATCAAATTTAAAGATGACTGAGATTTAATCCCACATGATGATGATGCGCCGCATACGATAACGGTTGGGTTATCCATATTTTGTACTTTAACTTAAGCGTGCTTCGTTCACGTACGGAAGCTACTACATGCTGTCGATCTTAGATTCGTAACTCGGCATCCAAATATGGTTTCAGCTCCTTATACCACCTTCTTCTTAATGTTTATCTCACGGTGTGTATGAAAAAACCAGACACCAAATATCATCCATATCAAGTATTATGCAGCTATAAGGTAGAGAGAGAGAGAGAAAGAGCGAGCGAGTTGATAAAAATGATCGAACATTTGATGGGGCATAAAAATCACCGCACAAAAGCTTGACGCTCGTCTTGCAGTCTCGGTAAAAGTTGCTTCCCCGGAACCGTGCAGTGCTGGTTCCATGCGACATCGAACACAACCTCCGTCACTCAAGATGAGCACGAGAGTTTTTCTTGTGGCAAAAGAGGATTTAAGGCGTATGTGTGTTTGTATGTGTGTTTGTATGTGCTTGTGTGTGTGAACGACTTTTGCAACCGAGTTCGACCAAAGCGTCAGCAATGAAGCGAACGAAGCAATTATGAACATAAGAGAATAAGATAAAGATCTTAAAAATCAATTTTCTGTTCCATTTGGTATACATTTGGCTGTTTCATTCATCGTAATGATTTGCTTCACACGTATGATGGCAAAACTGTGATCGATATATAAATGGACTTTACGAAACGCAGAGAGAAGGAGACACCTTAATGTATTCTATTGCATTGAGTACTAAATTCCGAAACCAACGGGTAGTGCTGGAAGTACTGAAACTAACCTCATAAGATTTAAGTATTTAAAATACAAACTTACAAAACATGTCTTCTCTCTTTACGAAAACTTTTGCGTGTTTAAGTTTTATAAGACTGAATGGAAAACTCCCGTTTTAAGTTACAGGGTGAATCAGCGAAAAAACAAACACGAGCAGTTGGTTTACCTTGGCACCTTAATACTTGGTAACTATGCTTTACTCAACACGCTACTCCCCCCAGCTGCTACTGTAAGTTTAAAGCTCCCATCCTTGGGAACTAGTGTTCGATTAAGTTCTTATAGCGAAAAATCAAAAACAATCGGTGAAGGTACCTGACGGTAGCGAAGGACGGAGGCACAATTTCTAAACTAGCTCATCGGTTAGTCATTGCGATGTGTTTGACTTTCACGAAGCGGTCTGCAGGGAAGATCGACCATCGGTTACTTGTTTCTAATGAGTTTTACTTGCTATCGAAGTGGAGGGCTATAGCAATGATTAAACTTTGCGCAAGTTGTATGATTTTTGCCAAGAAATCTTCAAGAAATCGATTTAATTTAGTTTCGATTTAATTTCAGTTTCAATAGTAGTGCGTACAGACTTATTTTAGCGAAACGCAATTACTATTCTTATACACTAATAACGATTTTGTAATAGAGGGTTTTCCCAACTCAATGTTTTCCTTCTGTTTGTACTCTTTTTGTTTTATTCCAAAACTCTCCAGTGTTATAAAAACAAATCAGATGAATGTCTGGTAAACTCCTACGAATGTTGAATTGTCATTCGGAAAATTTATAATTATAAACCAACTTATTTACTTACTGACGCTCGCTTAACAAATTTGAGTTCTTTTGAAACAACATAGTCTAACTTCCTCGTCATTTGCGTGTTTGTATCGTAAGGCTCGTAAGTTCAGGTATTCATTGTTCGAACACCCGTTTCTTATTAAGATGTAAAGAAATCCACACTACTACAAAAAAAACAACTGCGCTACCCGATACCTTGCCCATAAGACTTAAGGCGTTTGGTACGGCATAAATAATGATTTTGATTTTATTGCTACGTTGCTCATTGCCACGAAAACTTTTACCGCTTATTACTTCTCATGTGCTTCATACTTCGTGCGTATCTCCAAGAACACAGGCAATCGGCGTTTGATCGAGTACCGAAATTGCTAAAGTTTTTTTTGCCACAACTTTGCAGCTTATTTCTGATGCCACTAGACCCATCCTTACCTTGATGTGCGGTGCCCGGTGCTTCACGATATAATTGCCCGTGTTCGATTTTCACCAAAAGTTTCGGCCTTGGTCACGGTTCTGGTTCGTTGTTTTTATCTATGCTTTCCCGGTACATTTTAACGGCGCGGCTTAAAAAGGTAATTTCCTGCAATTATAAATCACATAGTCATCAGCGCACGGTAATTGTATGGCCACAAAGTTGAAACTTGCAAGAGTGAATGGTGAATGGTTGTGGAAGAAGTAAATGGTTAATGTAAACATCAAACGATTAGGCAGCACAGTGAAAGGTTTTTTTTGTCACTCCAATAGCAGATTCACTTTAAGCACAACAAATGGCTTAATCAACATTATACCTATGGTGATCTAGAGTTCAAGTTAAGCAGTATCGTGAATTGAGTAACTGGGTTTACAAGTTTAGCATTTCGTTGTGTCCTTTGATAGTCTCAACAATACAATTATAAAATCAAAAATACAAATTTAAAAAAAGCTTAAATGGGAAGCCATTTCATAAAGAGAAATTTCAGCGACTATTTGTTAAATAAAAAAAGTACCATTTAATAACGAATCAAACGAACGGTACAGTGACAGTGATCCGGTTTCCTTTTTTATTGTACTCTTTTCTCTACTCCCGACTAAAAGAGTTTTCATTCCCGGAAAACCATAAACAGCATTGAATGCTTGATGTCCGACTGTCAACAACGTGGACGTCGGAGGAAAAATTATCCCTAAGGTCATTTGTGGCAATTATGCCTTGCGAAAGCGCTACGCAATAGATCCTATAGTGGCGATGGATGATCATCCACTTGCCTCTGCCTCTGCCTAGTGCATCAAATTAATTTCTTCATTTCAGTGGCTCATAATTTAACGACGCCACATGCATCCTCGAGAGGGAATTGCGGTAAAACCAGGGCAAGGGTGACTGTGCTTTAATTAAACTCTGCTTGACCCTTGTGAGTTGTTGCTTCATTCAGCGTTTGCTTTTTACACGTTCTTGTTCGATGATACCGTAGCGTAGATGTAGAAATTTTATGGATGAAATTACAGTGCATCTTCTGCTGTACTTATCGTGTACTTGAAGGCAATCAAATAAAAAACTGTTAGTATAAAAACAATTTCCAATTAGCTAGGGACTTAACATTGTACTCAGTGTATGGAAATAATTAGGGTTGCACTTTGTTCAATTATAAATCAGCAGGAAGCAGGAACTGAAATATTAACGAATGGCTGTGCTAACGAAGCCAACTTTTTAAAACTAGCACCTACTCTAAATGATTGATAGATCCAATGTTTAAATGTTTGGGTTTATCAGGCATATCAATCTTGATATTTTTTCGAAAACAAACAACGTATGTCTATAAACCGCAACGACACGAGAAACCCTAAACTAATGAACAAGCACTTCCTTTTGCAGTATTACATTTGATTTTCGGAAATTGGCCATCACTCACAGGCGATGGTTGATGAAGATGAATCAATATTTAAACCACTTTGAAGGACGGCTGAGTTTATCGATTGCTTCATTTCTCAATTTCTTCTCCATAGTGTTTTATCGTCTTTACTCACCGCACACCCCGAAGGTGGTGGTGAATCTGGAATTTGAAAGAAATTCTTTTATAAATTTCTTTCCAATCTCCAAGGGTTGCCAGGTGTTTTAAGCGTCAGATACACATGACTGGACCGACATCAAATCCCGTCCAGAAATTTGTTTCTTTCGCGTTAGTGACTATCTAATTGTTTGTAAATACAAAGTCATGCAACTCTGAACTGGCAGACCATTTCATCCTAAAGCCACAATGCTAAAGAACAAGAATGAGTTATGTACATTGTCAAAAGCATACCCGTGGTACAAACACGATCTCATGAAACGATTGAAAACGCTCCCGTAGGTGAAGCACACCAAACCAACCAGTCGTCAATTCACTTTAGGCAAATACGTTGGACCAACAACCGCAAATTAGTTTTGTTTGTATACGCACTCACCGTGTTGCTCGTTCTGTCGTCGGTCGAGCAAAGCAAAAATCATGGAACCCCAAAGGCGAAGCAGTTAATCCTTGATGTCAAGTGGGAATAATAGCTGTAAATTCTCGTACGAATATCTTCATCCGGCAGTAGCGTCTCGTTACGATGGTGCTTCGCAAGCGAACGTCGATCGAGTTCATACCGTTACCGACTGGAATGACAATTTTCATCCGAGAACCTGACACCCGGGCAGCGTCTTCGCACGAGATGAGAAAATTGGAGATCCCGTTCGAGAAGTGGGACTAATTTATTGTCAACTAAGGTGCGGCAAGGTTTAAGCTCTTTCGCAGCTTGATTTTCTCCCGGCTCGACGGAGCGTTTACCATCAGCGTTAGGATACTCATTCACCAGAAGTGCTAACTTATCACCCTGATTACAGGCTCCCAATTAAGTCGGTTTGATTAAAACTAAACAAGCTGCAGCGCAGGCGGGCAAATCGAAAACTGCTCCGGAAATGGGTGCTCAACAAATTATCGCTGATTTCTGTAAGAGTGTGACACAATTAACACCACGACATAAAGAATCTTGTCCCAGAGCAGCCGGTAACAACGAGTGCGGTTAAAAGCGTAGCATTACGCTTTTCCTATTTATTCTGGCTTTATTAAGCCAGTGTTCAGTATTTACGTCATGGTTCGTTTGCCACTGGTGACAAACAGTTTCCCTTTCCGAAAAGTCTTGTTGTAGCAGCTCTGTTAGAACTGTGTATTTCTGTTCTGTATGTTTAGACATTGTTATCATACAAGAGAGAATGAATTTGGTTCAAGAAGCATCCTAGAAAAATACAACAAACATGTTGTCGGGGATCCCTTCGGCAGATAGTTTTGGTATTTGTAAGAATTATTTTAAACTGAAATATACATAATTTTCTTTGTCGGTCAATTGATATTCTCTCTAAGCTACAAAACAACTGGTTAAGGTTTTGAGATAGAAGTTTGCTCAACAATTTCACTGCTCACGTCAGTTGAAAGTCTAAAACATTGTCACATGGATGATTGCATCTTAGACACCGGCGGCGAAGTTTGTGTAACAATGGTCACATTATTAAAGATATTCATTACTGGCGTTAGACTGAATCTAAGTTTCACTATTCACTATTATTATTGACTATTAAGCGCCAGTTTTCCTCCTCAGTCTATCATATATTTTGCGTGTGACTCTGTTCTCCATAGGACGATTCCGTCATTCTTCAGATCTGTGAAGATGTCATACAACAACGCTCTTTTACTTTATCTGTATGCAAGAGACGTCATACAATTGAACTGATTACTAGGACTCTGGATCTTTATAAAATATTATTATTATTTATTATTTATTATTATTTTATTTATTTACGTAATGTCTGCCTGTTGGCTACACAAACGAACTTACAATC
>KZ061648.1:0-160358 GCA_002091835.1 Anopheles maculatus
TTCTTAGCTTGAATGGACGCTTTCGTACCGGGATAAAAGTTCCACAACAACCAGACTGTAACAACTCTTACTTACTTACTTATCAGGCACAAATACCGATGTGTGGTCTTGGACTACTTCAACGATCTTTGATACCGCTCACGGTCTAGCGCCATCGTCTAATAATCCAATATCTCGGTCGTTCTAGCGGACGCATCCACGCCATCACTTCATCTTCATCTTTGGGCCACCACGCCTCCTTTGTCCAAATGGATGGTCTAAAAGGACTTTACGGGCCGGGTCGTACGGTGTCATTCTCATGACATGACCAGCCCACCGGAGCCTGGCAAGCTCAATTAACATCTAGCTCTACCTAGTAGCAAAACAAATCAAAGGTTCCTCAAATCTCTACCTGTAATAAGCGGCTATAGTTGACAGTCGGAATGTGTCTTACTGTTTTCATCTGTTTTACTCAATCATGGCACTAGACAGATTCTACTTTTACTTAAAAAAAGTCAGACTCCAGATCTAGCTAACGATAGTCAGATAATATTCCGATGTCTCGAAATAAGTCTGAACATTGGTATGAACATTGCTAGTTTATCCCGAAAACTGTGGTAGAAAAAAGATCACAATAGTTAATAAAGGTGTATATCTAAGGTAAACAGTCACCAGCAGTTATCATATCTAAATCACATGCATTCAAATTAACATTAAAAAAATGCTATCAGTTATATTTATGGTTTTTTTTTTAATTCAGTGAGAACGGCCTGGTGTTATATTTATGGTACTGTATAACAAAGTTATGTACCTTTAATGTACTCATGTGCATGATCGTGTGGAATGTTTGCTTTTGATACGTTGAACCTCTTATTAATTAGTGAAGTAAATGAAAAAAAAAATCATCAGTTTTTAATATGAATCCATTATACAAATTAGCTCATTACTCGACTTTCCATTTTATTGCTTATGTTAATTTTGATGAAAAAAATGCCTCTGCTCATATCCGCAAATGGTACGAACATGCGAACTGAACCGTGATTAGCGATAATAAATAAAACAGAAACACACATTTTGTCAAATTCCACAGTTACATCCTAGTGCTATTGAATCGAGCTGGACATGGTCACTGTCGGCTAGATAGTGTATACGGGTAAAAACGTGTAACTTTTCCATCCACCATTCAGTCGGTTTGGAAAGCTTTGTCCCTTGCCTCTTTACTCGTTGCAAAGTTTGCAATGCCATAAATCGATGAAGCGCGACACCTTCGTTCGTCAATGCACGCACCGCGCCGTACCGTGGCTGCAAGGGTGCCACAGACACTTGTGCGTGGGTTTTGGCGTTTTTCTTCGATCGTTGTTCAATGCGTACTGCGAACAAGAAACGGTCGGTCGGTTCACCGTCTTGGCGCTTCAGGGGTGCAAGGTGGACCGACGTTTGTCTGTGTTTAGATTGGCACATTTCATTAACGAGCTGCCGGTGCGCTTTGGGTGTGTGTGGGCTGGTTGAACCGTGAGGCTGTAGGGAATCGAGAGAAAGATAAATTGATACAAACCCCCGCTGTTCCTTCACGCGTGCAAGATCGCCGTACTTCGGGGTTGGCAATTACATCAGCAGCAGCAACACATGTCGTCTAGACGGCGGTCGAGAGATGCACTCGTACAGTGTCTGACTGGTTGGCCTGTGTGTAGCCTGTGTGGCTGCAGTAGTAGTGAGTCATTCTTGTCCAAGTGGGCGCATAACGAAGAAAGTTGGATTATTTACCTTGGAGAGAAGGAATATATTTCGCAGATATAGGGGGTCAAATTTTTCGCATTTTCACAAGTTATCGGTTGTGGTAAAGAGTTTAATAACTTTCCTCAAATAGCAATCTAGATGTGGGTACAGATACAGACTATGCACGTTATTTTGTCATTTCTACTCCCTTGTTGGGCCTTTACCCCCACTTGAAGTGTAACACGATCACAACTCTCTGTGTGTAGGGACGATGATTGCGTTGCATTTGTGATTGATGACTTAATCGCGTCGTTTGCGGTAACGTTATTTTATGGCCTTCATCAATTAGCGCTTATCTGTGGTTCGCCCGTAATTCTGCCGTAATTCTGGCGTTTTGTTCTTTTTTTCAACAACAACTAAAATGCAGTACAAAAGCAACAACTAAATGCAGTACAACAAAGATTCTTGAACAATAAATCATTTACGTTGTTTTTTAATCATTTAAGACCGTATTGTGTATGATACCATTTCTAGTGTGAAAATCAACATTTACTTTATATTTATTTACTTCGGTGTAAGCACCTTTATGGCCATTGTCTTGTGACGATGCGATCGTGCGTGCTGCTCAAGGGTTTCATCACCCGCCACAAGAGGGCGCACATTCGAACGTTGCTGGTCGATGGTAACCGGCCACCGGCAGGTGACATTATTGATCAACTTTCTTTGATCCTGGCCGACCGGCGCAACGGACAGATTTTTAATTCCTCATTATTGAAATTTGTTGAAAATGATAGGATAAAAGAAAGGATCAAAACTGGAAAAATGTCGTACAATTTGTACGTACCTTTTTTGATCTGCTACCTTTTTTTGTTAATAATTGGTCTGCTGTTTATCCTATTTATGTAGTCCATTGTCAGTGAGCTGATATGTAACTGACTTGAGGTGCTTTGAGCCCAGTATTTCATTTATTCATTTATCATCTTATATTTAACTTTGATTAAACCTTCTGTTTATTATCGTGATCCTCCTGCCGATCCTCTCGATCGATCATCTTTTCGAACTATTCTTGTTCTCGGTTACCTTTCTCGGGCATGGATCAGGATTCGGCTTGAAAATGGCCATGGATTAGGTCAGGTTAACGGATATTTCTTCTGCTCTCTGATACAACGGTTTCTGTCCATTTTAGCAAATTCATGCGTTAATGGTTAAGGATAAATTCACATTGATTGTTAGGCAAGCTGAAATGGTTTTAGGATCTATGTAATTCCTAAGAAGATTCGTGACCCACTCTACCTTATAGTCCTAAATTGCAGGTTTGTTTGTGACAATCGGAGAATGTGCGAGCATTGTTTGGCTAGAAGCTACATACATAGTTGAACAAATTGGCGTACGAACGATATAAGACTAAATATTCTCTTCTTCCTTGGTACTACAATCTCAAGAGATATTAGCCTCCCATTACCGACTTGCTAGACTTCGTTTTACCCGTAGCTGGGTAGTCCGTTCTGGGAGACGGTCTGGATGGGTTCGATAACTGGTCCTGCTGTGTGAACTGTATCGCTCTAAATACTTAAACTAGCCTTAAATAAAACCTTAAAGGATAATATTTGTTTTTTTTTAACGAATAAATAAAGGATTGTTACTAACGAATGCTATTTTATTTAATATTTACAGAAATGGTTCAGCGAATGGAGAAAATGGAGTTGCGCTAAAAAAAGGTCTTCCTCACGTCATATACTGTCGACTGTGGCGCTGGCCTGATCTAAAGGTGAGACATCTTTTATCGAGCAAACAATTTGGCGATTGCTTACTAATCCCATGTATTCTTTACAGAGCCAGACAGAGCTGAAAGCACTCGATATATGCGAGTACGCATATCATCTGAAGAAGGACGAGGTGTGCATTAATCCATATCACTACACTCGTATCGAATCGCATTCGCAACACTCACAACATCAACAGCAGCAGCAGCAACAACAACAGCAACAGCAGCAGCAGCAGCAGCAACAACAACAGCAGCAGGCACAACAGCCGCTGACCATATTGGTTCCGAAGAACCTATCGAACCTTCAGGGAGAAAACTCTGTTACCTATACTTTGGACGATCTTAGTAATACCGTACCAGTCAACATACAGTACAATGCATTAAAGTAGGTTTGGTACATGTAAAAAGGTGAAGTTTCGATTTGTGCTATTTAAAATATCATACGTTTTCCTCATCCTTGCTTCCAGTGATAACTATGTAACCAGTCCTCAACCATCGCAAGTATCAGCCCGGCAGTTACATCAGCAACTGCAGCAGCACCAACAACATCAGCAGCAACTTCAACAGCAACAGCAGCAACTTTCTTCGCCGTGCTACATGGATGCAACAGTGGGCCAACAGATACCGACCAACACGACGATTATGGACTCGGTTAACGTCGGTGTGGGCACCATACCGAACACCGAGACACCACCGCCCGGCTACATGTCTGAAGACGGTGATCCGCTCGATCAGAATGACAATATGAGTGAGTCATTGTTGGTATCCGTGTTCTTTACCTGTCCAATGGTCGTCATCAATCGATCGCCCCCGTACAACAGGGCAATGCTTTCATTATAGCGTATTTGATAACTATTAAATTTATCATATTTTATAGTAGATAGTGTGGAGATGGATTACCGGATCATGCTCATGAACACATGAGGATCATGGTTTTCTTTAAATGTCCAATACCAATTTTCATATCGTCACGAAACAGACTAATCCGTGACCTTTCTTTTCCACTATTGCCTACATCTAGCCGACATGTCGCGTATGTCACCAGCGGAAATGGACACACAGCCTGTAATGTACCACGAACCAGCCTTCTGGTGTTCGATCAGCTACTACGAGTTAAATCTACGCGTCGGTGAAACGTTTCATGCCTCCCAACCTTCCATCACGGTCGACGGGTTTACGGATCCTTCCAATTCGGAACGGTAAGCGATAATTAGGATATCCATGCTGTAGGAGATGGCAGAGAATATACTTTAAGTTGTGCATGAAAAATGCTTATAGTTTCTGCTATAACTTTAGAATCGATTTCTTACAAAACAGCAGAATTATTTTATAATTTTTTTTTTCATGCAGCGCCAACTCCAAGTCTCATTTGAGCTTATGTTGAGAGTGTTCCCATATCCCCTTAGTTTACTGTCCTAACTTAATGGAAGGAAAATTTCATACAAAATCAGTACAAAAAATTTAGTTTGACATACAGGGTGTTCGAGATAAATTTGACAGTCACCTACGGAGAAAGGCAAAAAATTTTTATGACAAAATTAATCATCGGGGAAATTAGCAGCTTTAGTTTTAGAAATAGTAGCTTACCATGTCTTCTTCTTCTTTCTTGGCCTAACGACCTCTTAAGGTCATGCCTGCCATTTCTAGCTTACTAGACTAATTGATACCGCATAGTTGGTTAGTCAATCCTCACTATGGGGGAACGGCCAAGATGAGACTTGACGCGCCGCCGCTGTCGCATCACCACCGGGCCGCCCATGTATTTTATTCATTTTATTCAAAATATCCGCCCTCGGCTTCTATTAAGGTCTCCACCCGTCTCCGGAACCGAAAACAAGCCCTGGTGACAGTTTTGCGGGGTAGGGCCGCGAAAATGGACCTGATTTTCGACACCAGCTCCGCCTTGGTGTTGCTGGAGGTTCTGTTGGTGTCCCGATCCACCGCGCCCCACACGAAATAATCCATTGGATTAAGATCTGGGGAGCTGGGAGGCCACACAATCGGCGCGGTGACGTCGTTGAACACGTACAGTCTGCCGTTGGCCGCTCTCGTGATCTCCCATCCCCCCATCACCCCCATCTCACGTACCAACAGCCGAATTCCGATCCCCGGATTTTCCATTACGCGCTCCTGGAGGTCAGCCAGGAAAGCGTCGGTCCGCACGCAATCCCGCCGCTGAGAATGTGGTTTTTGTCCTGCCACCGCTTCGTCGTCGTCGCTGTTTTCTCCCAGCTCACCGTATTCAGCGCCTTCACCGTATTCAGCGCCTTCACCGTATTCAGCGAACACTGCACGATCTGCATGATGTCGCGGTTGTCGCGTCCGGCGCGGATCATCATGATGCATGTGATCCGCTTCCACAATGTACTCTTTTTTGGCATTTTTTTTATCACGGGATGTGTTTGCTGCTTATTCCGTACACTTTTAGCTGTCGAATGACGTATTGCTTGTTTTCCTATGCCAATTCAATCACGAGTTATAAACAAAAATGTAACTGTCAAATTTATCTCGAACACCCTGTAGTTCTTCAAGAGTGGAACAAGATGTTCTAGGTTTCTCGTTGTAATTTTCATTGCGATGTATTTACTCAATCTTTATTTTATGTCTTACACTTGTTACACTTCTTAGAGATAAAGCAAAACTTTGCAAATCAGTAAAGTTACGGAGCAAAGTTTGTATTTTTAATCAGGTATATTTCTTGTATAGAACGATGAACAAATCCACCAATCTTCTTCTTTCGTGGCCTGCTCCTAGGGAGCACGCCCACCAATATCACCAACAAATACTTCGACACGTTCATATCACAACTAATTGGCATTTTGCTTGCTCTTTCTCACTGTTTCAGATTCTGCCTTGGGCTACTATCGAACGTGAACAGGAACGAGGTAGTGGAGCAAACCCGACGTCACATTGGTAAAGGCGTTCGGCTGTACTATATCGGCGGTGAAGTGTTTGCCGAATGTTTAAGTGATTCCAGCATCTTCGTGCAGAGCCCGAACTGTAATCAACGATACGGGTGGCATCCGGCAACAGTTTGCAAAATTCCACCCGGTAAGCATATAAAAATCAGCAACCACAACCCGCATGTTCGCATTACTAGTTTACTGTTCTCTTTGCAGGATGCAATTTAAAAATCTTTAACAATCAAGAATTTGCCACCCTGCTGTCACAGTCTGTATCGGCAGGGTTTGAGGCCGTCTATCAGCTGACCCGAATGTGTACAATACGAATGTCTTTTGTGAAGGGATGGGGCGCAGAATATCGGTAAGCGATCGTTTGTTTTTCTTGCTAGAGTGTGTAATTTTCTATTCACAACACTAAACTGCCGTTTCGTTGCATCTGTGTGTTTTTTCTTTGCAGTCGACAGACCGTTACCTCAACGCCGTGCTGGATAGAGCTGCATTTAAACGGTCCCCTTCAGTGGCTAGACCGCGTCCTCACCCAGATGGGCTCACCACGTTTGCCATGTAGTTCTATGTCCTAAACCCAACCAACCTTGTGTCGCTGTGTGTTTGCAGTGTCGATCCTAGTTAATAGCTTTGCTCGCTGTAACGCACAGTCATGGTGGGTCGACGAACTGTTTTACTACCTCCGCCGGAAGATGTTTTGCTCCTGCGCACCTTCTCCAGCCAGCCTGTACCTTTTGATGCAGCACCAGCACCAGCTCTACGCCTAGTAAGGTGTAACAAATTCTCGATTATGAACTTCTTTTTTTTAACTTTCGTTTTACAAACTTTGCTATAGAGCAATTTTAAACCCAGACCGTAAAAAGAATCGTGTGTATATTTTCATCGACTATTGGTTGTGTGCTGTGCATTGGTAAAGTCCCTTACTTTTCTTATTGAAAAACTTCTTTACAGACAGCTTCTCTGTCCATCGGACTTTCGAATGGGATGTATATCCCGTTAGCCTCATCTTCACGGTACTGGATACTGTTGTAGCAGAGCGTAACAAGCTTCATCGATACGATGGAGCATGGGAGAGCTAAATGTTTGAAGCCAATATTTTGTTCCTTATCTTGAGAAGCATTATCGTGCGAGAGTGTAACGATGGACGCGGTTGCTGTTTACGGATCGCGCATTAAGGACGGTATCGCGCATTAACCAAAACGTTACGATATACTAAGATGATTATCAAGATTTATAAAGTTAAGTTTTTCCTACATTGGTTTGCTTCATAACGTACATGTTTTTGTCCTTATTTTGTTCGTTTTTTACACTGGGCGTTACATTACTTACTAATGCTGTGCATGTCCTTTGAAGAAGACTTGAGTGTGGCGGTAGTGTTTGTGAAGAACATTTGAAACGAGAAATAGTGTGTGCCGCATGAAACCTACGGGGATGTTTGTGGAATAGAACGGTCCGGAAACAACACTGTAAAACGAGCATTAGTTGTGCAAACGAATTGGAATGTATTATTAAGAGTGTGTGTGTGTGTGTGTGTGTGTGTGTCTGAAAGCCTGTGTCATAGACGAAAGTGGCGGTAGAGATACAGAGAGATAGACCGAGAAACAGAAGAGCGATTGAAGGCATGGCAGTGGATATCTCGTAGCATGTTTTTGTATACGTGTGTTTCTGTGCGCGTTTATGTTTGTGAAAACAGATAGATAGAGAGAGAGAAAGAGAGAGAGAGAGAGAGAGAGAGAGAGAGAGAGAGAGAGAGAAAATGCGCGAAGAAGAGAGAGAGAGCGAGCGAGCGAGAGTGAGAAAGAACAGGAAGTGGGTTTGTTGATGCAACAAATTTCTCGTACTTTCCACTCACTTACAGACTGTTAAGTTTCAATCGGTTCTGTAACAGTTCGGTCGGGACGATTTTCCGTGATCCACAACATTATTGTTGAGAGTTTGTAGCAAACACGACAAAACAAAACAAGAAAGCAATGTACAACAGAAGGTAAATTTATTTTTGACACTATAAACGTACGTGATGCTTTTGGAAGGAGAGGCTCACACGCAAAGAGACAAAAAATTTTGGATGAAACTAAAAAAAAAAGTCTAAGTAAAGCTAAAGAAATGTCCTACGGGATCTCCTGGAAGAGAACCGAAGAAGGACGAAAGGACCGGCTAAACACTGTAAGTTGCAAACCGGCACGGACACGTGGATAATTTGTTGAAAACAAATGTGAATGTACAGGAACGGAAGTAGTTCAGTTGTAGTTGGGCCCGCCCGCACACCTAGCAGAGAGGGTTTTGCCCGCTACCCGTAATCAGCCGCGAAAAGGTTGGTTCGTACAATGATTTCTTTCGTTTAGTTTATGATTTGTTCTTAGATCAGTTCATAGCTCAGATAAGTTTAGACGTTTACTTACTTTAAAAATGGTTGGGACGAGAAAAAAACGAGAGTAAGGATGGAGAAGCACACGATTCAAACGATTCTGTGCAAAGACACGGATCAGGTAAACGCGTTCCGAACAGAAGAAAAGTTCATCATAATCGTTTGATCGGTTTTGCTCCACCTTGTACACATAATCCTGAGTTTGTTTTTCTTCTTTTTTTTCTATAACACTAGCAAGGATCACTATCAAATATGTTACAAATCGTGTTAGAGTGATATGTAAGATGAGTGATGTCCGAGAAAGCAGAAACGCTAACAGCTGGATTATGAAACCAACCAAACTATTATTAGTAGCGATTGTTAGGTTGCGCTTGTGGAAAAACAATAAAATCTGAACAAACATGTAACATCTGTAAAACGGCGATGCGGCAAGTCATGGTCGAGAGGTCGAAGAATAAATAGTTTAATCCGAATAATTGACAAGTAAGTGGCTTTTGATCCAGTTTATAACTTTTTACTGCAAGATAACATGTACATTTTTCTTATTTATTTTGTTGTCGTAAGAGAGCCTTCATTTCCAATGCCTTGCTCTACTTATAAATTATTTTAAACCTGCTCCAAAAAATTAAAAATAAGATAGGCTTCTTGCAGAAAAAACCGTGCAAGTATGAGAGTCCATGTGAATGTGCTGTGTTTTTTGACATCGGTAAGTAAAAATAAAACCTCTTCAATCGACATAAGTCACTATTGACACAGTATTTTAAAAGTTTTGCGATGAGTAAGTGACGGTTGACGGAGTTGAAGTTGGCATAACAATCTCAAACAATTAATAAATTAATTAATAAAGATGGTCAACTTTTTCCACAAGAGTACAAATCACTTGTAAAACGTTGCTGTTGTCTATTGAGTAATTTGGGAAAAAAATCCATGTTGGTTAGTGTTATCTCGGGATAACCGGAAAGTGTAGTTTCCAAGATTAGTGAAGGATGTTTCGAGAAGCGAAAAACAACCGAGCTGCTTTAGGTTTAAACTGCAAGTTCTTTATTTGTAATAATTTTGTTTCTTATATACTAGAAATGTATAAATGTGTTGAACCTGTCCATACACGTGAGGTTAATGTATTGGTGAACGCGTGGGCTATTTTTTAAGCGTCCTGATTGTGGGCGGGATTTGCGCTTCTCATGATCCTGCTTGTCCTAACAATCCTTGCGGCGAACATGTGCGCGTCTGGGTTTATTGCTTGCCCGGCCTAAATTAACATGTGCTTGATCGTGTGTGAGTGTGGCGATGCTATGTCGTGCGATATGATCCCTTTTTTATTGCATGCAACGCGCATGATCCTATGTTTGTTTAGGACTTCCTCTTAAGGATTCGAAATGCAGTTTATTGCACCTAATCTTATGTCACGGCGTGTAGGCGTAGGATTTTCATGCTTATCGCTATTCTCGCGCTCGTACGAAGGATGCTATTTTATTGCACTAACTTATGCGCCCTGGCAGAACCTAAATCAGCATATCGGATTGTTCGCATGAGGGACGATCACGTTGATCGTTTATTTAGGCTAGCGATGTTGGTGGTCCTAACTATTGTTCAAACCAGTATTTCCTATTTGCAAAGTTTGTTCAGCTGCAGAGTTTATTGATGTGAACTAAACCTTTTTTATATTATGCATTTTCAACGTTTCTTTAATGATTTGATGAAAGTTTTCGACTGATGCGTTCGCAACAGTTAGATTAAATCACTTGCTTCAAACCGTGAAGAAAGTGTCGAGATACGAGATTTTTAGAGCAATTTGGTAACAATTTTGTGACATATTAATCACAATGAAATTGACAATGCCCGAATACAAATGTGCCCATGCAGCAAGCACTTACGGGCGTTAATCACGTTTGTAACAGATATAGACAGCCTTTCCCGATATAAACAAATGTGAAATGCCGCGCTATCACTAGCGATTAATAATTTAACAAAATTTATGACGAAATGTTTTGATTGTACACGGTCTTCTTCTTTTACATTGACAAATAATTTAAGTTGGCAACAGATTTTGGTCAATACCAATTCTGTTCTGTCAATACCAAAAACCAGGTAAAAACTTTTTAAAGTGATTTTATGGAAAATGTTCATCTTAAAACACTTAAGTGTTTTAGTACTATAACGAGGAGAACATCAAAATGATGGTGTCATCACCAGCAGCTAACCTATTAACTGACAATCATTTACAAAGGGGTGATGTACAGATAGGTGATCGTACCCTCAAAGTCAAAATTCAGACAACCGACAACAATATAGATTTTGGGAAATGCGCAAGGGTATGGGGCCTGCTGCCAACCGGTCATATTACAGCTAGAGGAAACTTTATTGGAAGTGAGGAAGGACAATCCGCTATACAGTAGCCGCTATACCGACGAACTCTACGAGCTGTACGGTTATTACACACGTATTAGATTTGCCAGGTTTCGGTGGGCTGGTCATGCTATGAGCCCGTAAAGTCGTTTTACAACGACTTCCAATTAAAACGTTTCTTAACATTTTATTACTATGTTAAGAGAACAGGTTATTACCGCGCTGTAATATATAAAAACTACGGGTCTACCATCAAAGAACAAGAAGAGATATTTGCATGCAGTGAAATTCTATTATAGAAGTATTTCTTTTCGATTGATAGTTTATGGAGGCGCCTGGTACTTTATCATAGAACTTTGCCACTCAGACATCGTAGAGGGGCACTTAATTACTGGAATACCGAAAGTAATTCGCTACGCTATCTTTCCGAATCAAGTTTTGGTGTGATAACCAAACATTAACAACAACAAAATGTTAAAACCGTGTCAAGCACAGATGTCTCTTAGTTCACAGATGTCTCTTAGTTCAAGAAATTTTGGGGTAAGTAACTGAGCAAAACTACTATACCACCAGATACTTTTAACAGATACTTTACTCGCAATCTATCAAAGTAATAGCCTCCGGTAAGCTGTTACTTTATCTGAGATACATTGATCCTGAATCCAATCCTACAGGCCATGCGTTTCAGTTAGGTGTACGCCTCGCTCACCTCCCCAGATGTTCGTCCGAATTTACCCGTGAAATGAAGGAATGAAGAGTTTGTTTGTTGTGTTCATGGTTCGGTCTGGTCTATGGTATCGTAGGCTGGCTTGAAGTCAATGATCAGGTGGTGCGTGGGGATCTGGCGCTCCCGGCATTTCTAGAGTATCTGCTATAGAGTAAAGATGTGATCGGTGGTCGATTTGCCTACAACAAATAAAGTTTGGAGACTTTCGATGAACACATGAGCAATGGGCGAAAGTCTACAAAAGAGTACCCGGGATAAGACTGGTTTGCCTTGGTAGTTAGCAGAGTTTAACATGTCGCTTGGTTTATACACAGCGTGTATTATAATCAGCTTATAATCAGCTATTGCATGATAGCGGAATGCTTTTCCCATTTTAAACAAAACAGTCAAAAGCCTATCTATTGCTGTCTGCTGATTTGTTGCATTTCAGATGTTTGATAGCGCTAATGACTTCGTTCAGTGATGACGGAGGCAACTCGTCGTTGTCATACTGTCTATTGTTATGCTGCTGCTCTGTTTTGCTTACTACGGCCTGTTGTAGTATCTGTTGTATCTGTTCCGTTAAGGTGTCGGTCGAAGTGATATTTCATCCCCATAGTTCTGCCTTCAGCATCCTGTAGAATTTGTTATAAAATTCTGACTGAAATAATTGTTCATCCGATTCATCAATGTGTCGTTCTTGTTACTGAGAGGCTGGTTCTGCTCCCTTTTCAGTTGTGTTTACTTTTCCTCGCTTTGTCGGATCTTGTGCTGGAGCGTGACACTACCACATATTACTTTACTTTAGATTAATTAAATTCAACATCCCACATTACTGTCCAGATCGAAACTATTTTTGGTGCGTGTCCGAGCCATCGTTACAGACCCTACAGGCCACCTAACAGATCAGTGTTTAAGTTCTATTTAAAGCGAATTTAAATTTGAGAAGCTTTATTAAATGTTTGGCGGAGGATCGTATATTGCTGGAGGCGCCCGGTACTTGACTGCTTGAAGCTGATGTGAAAAAAGTGTGGCGCAATGGTCGCACGTGTTGCAACGTCACATATTACTTTTATGTTTTCGTTGCTAGTGTCTACGATTCTTGTATTTTGTAAGGAAATGTTTTTACGTGTGCTTATCATTCCACATTTTTACATGATTGTTTACATGTTAGTATGCGAATTTTCTCTGAAAAGCGCCACTATGCTCACTAGCACCACTTCTCACTACAGTGAGACGTGAGATGTTGTTTGCTAGCCAAGTGTTTGGAATTGTGTTCTCAGCAGGTCTTCTTCTTCTTCTTCTTTCTTGGCCTAACGACCTCTTAGGTCATGCCTGCCATTTTTGGCATACTAGACTTATTGTTACCGCATATTTGGATAGGCAGTCCTCACTATGGGGGAACGGTCCAGATGAGACTTGAACCCCGGTCCTGCCGTTTGAAGACCGGCGCCGCTTTCGCATCTACCACCGGGCCGCCCCTCAGCAGGTCTCAACGCTCTCGCTCGCTCACTCACGAACTCACGAATTAATACCGCTTAAGTCAGATAAGCGAGATTCGGTGAATTTGAAATGTAAAGAACAAGACAAGAAGGAACACTTCTTCCTACATGCGTTCTAGATCGGCTCATTAAATGTGTGCAAATAGAACACTTATCTGTAAAAACGGCAACAATACTTAACCATGTATCATGCCCATGTCATCATGATTTTTTAAAACTAGTCTTCCAAACAAGGTTTATTAATTTGTAACATGCCACATTATTTTTATTCTATCTACCAAAACGTATCAAACATAAATAAAAAAAAATCTCTCATACTTAAACCCGCACCATTATTGCGCCCATTGGTGGCACGTTGCTTAGCGGTTAAAAATCACTCGCTTTGCTTCACTGCGTACGGTAAGAAGCTGTCTTTATTCTCCGTTTGCAGTCATTGATGGCTATGTCGCTTAGTTCAGCATCGAATGCGTATCGTATACGCTACGGAACCTGCGAAACAGCACGTTACGAGATCGCTGTGCATTCTGTAAGTAACAAACATTGGGTGAACCATTTTACAAGCTAGGTCTGCTCCGAACATGCTTCCCATCGATTTTTGGTAAGTGGTTGGCACACAAATCAATAAATACGCACACACACACACACACGCTGGCGCGTGCTTTAATTTCAGCCTTAAAAGCCTTGCGTTTGAGAATTTGCATCGAGGTAGATCGATCGAATGGCGAATTGTTGTAGCGGGGTATCCTTCGTCTGCGGTAAATTAAATCTTCTTCGAAGCTTCTGTACATTATCAAATGAAAAAACTCGACGCTCGATACTATGCTTAAGGGCACTTTCTGATGTTAAAATAAGCGTTAATAAGCCAATCGAGTGTTGCTTACATCGAATCACACCTTTAGCTTAGAATAAAATCTACAGTACAGGCCAGTGAAGCCAGCTACGGATGGTGGTCGGGTTCTTGTTACTCTCGAACTCGGTTCTCCAACGATTCTGTGTTTTGCTGTGGCTGAGATGAGATGGCAAATGAAGAGTGGGGGCTAAGAAACGATTCAGTAACAGTAAGGATGTCCATACTGACGGTGAAGCAGGTGCTTGTGTTCGTGTACTATTCCTACAAAGTGAAGTAAAACTTGTTCGTTAGCAGTTTTGGTGTGTTCTATTATTATTATTATCTGTTTTTTTTTAGATTTCTGAATGGTAAGCTTATAGTGGACAGTGGATAGAAAGGATGTTATAGAGTAAGAAGAAACACAAAGACACACACACACGACTCGCTCACTTCCGTACCTCGCGTTTCAGTGCTTGGCGCGATTCGTGCTCGGCTTTTGCCAAAGCAACACGCACCCAGTGCGGTGTATCGGGGATGGCTTTGTAGATGAACCAGGTTAACCCGAGCAGCACATGCTCGATAATCAGGAAGGACAGTGTGTACGCTTCACGGGTAAACCCGGCACCAAGCTCTCTATAATGGAAAGACAAACTATTAATAAAGCAAGCAATTTTTACTCCGAACGTTTTACCTCATCTGGGGCGATAGATAGAGGATGCCACAGTTGGTAAGGATCGAAATGACAGCCAACGTTTCGAACGCCAGCTGCCAAGCGCCGATATTTTTCGTCCGCCGAGCAAACGGACGCTTGAAGAAGCTGCACAGCTTATACGCATCCAGCCGTATCTCGATCACATTGTTCAGAATCGCCCAGAAGGCCGTTAGTGGCGCGACGGAGGAAAACAGCACCACGTACCCGAACTGTATGTACAGCTCCAGATAGTCGTCGTACGTGTTGTACTCTTCCAGGATCGTTTCCTTCCGGTTCTGGACAACCCTCGGATCATCGTCGTCCAGCGAATGTAGCCCCATTTCATCGTACGATTCGTGCGCTTGCTTGAGCTTCTCGTACTGCAAGAAAAAGAAGGACAATGGCAACTAGAATTGATGAACCTACAGGAATATAACGCACACCTACATTCGATTTCACAAACAGCCGTACAATCTTCAGGCCAACCTTCTTCTTGAGGTAAGGGTACAAATTTTCAAACACGTTCTGCAGAAACTGTAACACGATCAGCTGCATCATGAGCTGCGTTTTGAGCATCTTCATGTCCTGCAGTATGAACGCGATGTAGAACAGGCACAGGAAGTTGTTTACGAACTCGAGCACAATCAGCTTGTTTACGCGGTGCCGCTCGTACTGGCTCTGGGTGCGATGGTTTTCCTTGTCCGTGAGGTACGTCGCTAGCCGATCGTACGCCAGCGTCGATACGGCAATGTAGATCGCGTTCACGACCGACGGTAGGTAGAGAATGTACGCATCCGGTCCGAACAGTTCGGCCAGGTACGCTTCGACGTAAAATTGGAAGATCGTCACAAACGCGGCAATGCCCATGCACAGCAGTATGATCGGTGCCGTTACGCAGTACATCTGCACGTACGTTTTCCACTTCGGGTACTGTGGGGTCCATTTGCCGGTGATGGGATCACGCGCCAGCTTCCCATAGTATCCGGGCCTCGGTTCGTCCAGGTTTGTCATCGTGATCGTACCCCAGCGGTACGCGTGCGATGAACTTTTGCGCTTCCACAGCTCCAAAAACACCTTCATCCAGACGACGTAAAACACGCAGAAGAATGGCACCGTTTCCGTTTCCTCCGAAAGGCCAAGCTGCAGGAACCCAAACACCGTTGGCACGACGAGCGCGTACGTGTAGAACCCAAGAAAGGAAAAGTACATGCCGACACTTTCCCCGAAGTAGTCTCGAATCTCATCGATCGGTTGTACGCGGGTCGGTTTTATCCACCGGTGGCGTAGCTCTTTCAACGTTCGCTTATCGTGCAGCGAGTACAGGTTGCTAATGAGCTCGGCACTCTGTGCCGCCTGTATGATCGATTGGCCGTGGTAGAGAATGATCTTGGTGCCCGGTATCCGATGTTCGTCGTCGGCCGCCTTGATTGTTTCGAGCGCGTACTTGATGATTATCTGCCGGTCGGCGGGCGTTAGGATGTCCTCGAGTGACATACCTTCGTCGTAGAAAAACTCGTCCAAACAGGCCACGTTAAAGTTGCGAATGATGCCAGTTTTGGTGCGCTTCATAAAGCCCATATCGTCCGCAATCTCGAGCAGCTTCATGTGTGTGGCGGAGAGATGAAATATGATCGTTTGGCTGTCTCTGAAAAAGTAAAGGGACGTGATGAAATATTACTTCTTACCAAAAAGACAGTTAAATTGATACAATATGATGCCTTACTTGCTTAACGGTTCCTTTCGCACGAGCAACTCCATCCCACCGTCCACCCGGCGACCACGGATCTTGTCCATGATCCACTGTATCGCTTCGATCGGAGCATCCTCACCAAACTCCAGCACCATAAGACTTTCGCCGAACGGCGTTTGTTCGTCCGGTGGTTGTGCCTTCTCCTGCCGGGTGACTTTTGAGTGGGCAAACCGAACCGTGCCTTTGCGCTGCCGCAGCTCGTTCAGCTTGTTCTGCTCTCCACTATGATCCATCTGCTCTAGCAGGTTGATTTGTGAGTTCCGTTGAAGTAGTGATGGGATAGTGGGACGTCTCGGTAGTCCTATCTCTTCCGCTAGCTCTTCCTCATCGTTCTCCGCAAAGTGCAGGTTGGGGATAAGGTTTTCTGGAGGAGATTGTAGTGGATAAGAAGCAACGAAAAGAAAAAGTTAAACTAATTGCATTATGTTGTAGTGTCCAAAACGGGGAAAACAGGGAAGCAAACGTTGTGCTATTACTGGAACCATGTGTCAGGGAACTATCTTGCTCTATAAGTGCATCGGGAGGTTGGAAAGTTGCACCAAAACATGTGACTTTCGTGCGTGCACACCAAACACTACGTACTGAAACGTTCGGTTCCTTTCCGGAGAAAGGATGAATCATTAACAGGTTTGGTGGATCGTCTACGATTCATCGCAATCAGCTGACCTACCCTGTTGGAAGCTACGAAACACGAAACGGTAGCATTTGTGATTTCTTTTTCTTTAATGTTTACCCTCTATAAGTGGTTGAAGATTAACAACACCTCTAACATTATAGAAAAAGTGATAAATTTCTTACCCTTAATGTCTTCCATGTACACGTTTGCCGGCTTCCGCAACAGTTCACACAGTGTTTGTGCCTTTTACACCTGTCCGTGCATAGACGTTGATCGCCTTCGTACATCACAACCACATCACAAGGCCATTTGGTGGGGACCGACTTTCAATGCCAGCACATGACACAGCGACGATCGTGGTACACGGTTTGGGGAGGTTGCTAATAAAACAACAGAGAGACAAAGTAAACAAAAAACACGATCCACCGTACAACACAGATTACAACTACATTACGAGAAGGTATTGACAAGTGAAAAGAAATAATAAAAAAATGTCTTTATATTTTTGTTCCCATTTCTTCCACCTGTGCGATTCTCTGTGAGTTTGTGTGCGGTTTACTTCTGGGTGGTTTAAAAATAATATTTTCCGCTTTGCTCCCTCACGGGAACATCACCAATAATGCAATATGCAGGGATCGTTATTTCCCGTGAAATACGAAAAATAACTATTTCTTCCATATAAGGATTGGGTTAAGAAGAAGTACCTTGCGGTGTCTAGAATGGAGCACTAACTGCACTGTGCCACACGAAAACTTTGAATTCTATTTCTTTTCACTTTGAAGAACGCGAAATTGCAATCACTTACGATAAGGTAATGAAACAAGCACTTGCCTACCGCTATTCGTAC
Source organism: Anopheles maculatus (assembly GCA_002091835.1). Lineage (NCBI taxonomy): Eukaryota > Metazoa > Arthropoda > Insecta > Diptera > Culicidae > Anopheles > Anopheles maculatus. The sequence goes on from KZ061648.1 coordinate 18,022, forward strand.
GAAATTAGATTGTGGCTTTTATGCTTCCCGATAAAGAAACGCAACGATACCACAAACGCTACTTTACCGCCACCAATTTGACTGATTGCAGCAGCAGCTCTTATCACACGCTTGAACAATAACCGAATCGTTGGAATTAAATGTGTTATTACTTTTTTTTCAAACTAAATAGTTAAAACCCCTATATCACGGCGGTTTGCTTGCTTGCGTCTTGAGCAAAAATAATGAAATGATACGTATGCGAGAACTGTCGATCGCGAGTGCGGTTTTCTTGATCGTGGTGTTACGTACGGGTGTGAGTGAGATGCTACACTACGCGTTCGTTCTATGCACGATGCTTGTGTGCGTGAGAGGAATTTTACGCAAAATTGTGTTGTAGTGTTTGTGTCTATGCGACGGAATGCGTCGAAAAACAGCTGATTGTTTCTTTACGCATTGAACGACACCGGTGCGAGGGATTTCGATGTGCATTATTAGTGGTTCACACTCGATTACGATTGGCTTTACATTGCTTATGATTATTTAAATGATAATACGCGTTTTCTTCTTGTACACTTGAGTTGTTTCGCTTATAACAAGTGAATTGAAATGAAAATGAGATGAGACAGAAAGAAAAGCAGCAAACCAGAACAAAAAAAAACACGTTGTTTGTGTTGACAGCGTTCGTCTGGCCAAAGTATTGTGTTTTCGCCCCACATTAAGCGCCGCTTACACACGATTCAAAACCACAGCCAAAACAGCTGATTTGTAGGAAAAACTCATATCAAACACACATATTTTCTAAGCGTGTTTTTCCTGTTAAATTCGGATTTTGATTTATTCACATATTCTATGTTCAATCATTATTATGAAAATCATCGATTTGTATTATATGTTAATTCCAAAACTGCCGCAATTTTAATGATGATTTTGTCCAATAGTTGAAGCGACGGTCAATTGATGTGCCGATTGTTTGCTTTTTCGCTCTGAAACTGGTTTGAGTCTTGACTAATAGTTCGCGTAACCATCGCCAGAGGACGTTACGGTGCAGCTCGCGCTTTTTCAACTGCGAATCACGGAAAAATGTTTAAAGGTAAATTTGATAAAACAATATAATTTCAATTTGTAATACCGTAAGCAAAAAAAAAGTATTTAAGAAATACGTTTTAAGAAAATAAATAATTTTATAACAGAAATAAGAAAGTAAAAATAAATAATACTTACCGCTACAGCCATTCAAATCTCAAGGCACAAATCTCTTCGAGGGCTTTGGCTGATTAGAAATTGGCGAGCAGGTCAATGAGCTGAGGATTCGCCATTTCAAGTACAATTGAACCTATAGATCTGCCACTGCCCTCATGTATTATCTAAGTTGTTTTTCAATCTACAAATTTCCTTCGATTTCAGAAACTTTTAAATAGTTATTCAAATCATAAATCGTTCGAATAATGATTTTCGCCAATGAATTAAAAAATCTTTACTCGCTTATCCTGTTAACCATAATTTAAAAGTAAAATAGATTGTGCTAAGCGCTAACTAGAGCAGTTTTGAGGTTTTGGAACTATATCGGTTAGATGTACATCCGATATGTGCTAACACATTTATGATTGAATAAAATAGTTATACAATACAGTAACGTCATGCACGTACAGGCTTTATGACCTTGTTATTTCGCAACAATAAGGGAACAATATTAAGTAGTCACACTCAGTGCGATATGACGGCTCCATTCTAAAGGATGCATTTTGAATCTCGACCGGAATTTGTTAGCACACTAGTGAAATATGGCAAACGTTTGAGGAGACAATTTCTCCTTCAAGCATCAGCCAAAGGTACAACGTCTACTCGCAACTGGGACAAAAGGACAACATTTTGGCTGTGTCAACTAGTTTGGTGAATTTTTTTTTTTGCATGAAACTGTTTGAACGCGTAGCACAACCTATGCGGGACGGAATGTCCGCTGTTTGAAGCTGCTGGTGTGTCTTAGAACACAATGCATCGCTTTCTAGGCACAGTCTTTTTGAAGAGGACAACGATTAAGCATCCTTAAGACGGGAACGCGTTTTGGTACACAATCTTCTGGCTTGTGCAAGACGCTGGTACGAGCGACCCAGACGACAACCTTGTTAGCAAGTCTTGAACAAAAGAAAATAAAGAGCTTTATCACACAAATAGCATTGCACTGCCAGCGAAAAGAGTAGATCGTCTTGGGAAGCTGTTCAACATAATTAGTTTTGTTTTGATCATTTAACATTTATTTACAACAAAAACCGTCAACTGGGCACTGGCACTTCAAGACTATTTCGTTGTATTTCGATGCGTCTTAGCGTGCCACCCTCGGCTGGAATGTTGGCAGCAGACAGTTGCAGACTTCGTTCCTAATCCGGAACAGACCTTCCCTCCAGCAGACGGAAGAAAAATGATACAAACACTGTGGCTCGTGTACCGCTTCCGGTAGGTAGTTTAATGATTAATAGCCGTTTAACCTAGCCTAGACTGGAGGTTTAAAGTGACCATCCCGAGCGGCACCGAGCTGCACCGGATCGCGCACGAAAAAGCGACGGTTAAACTTCACTAATTTATCGTTGTCTAAAGGCGGGATTTGGTCGTTGATTTGCTGTTGTGATGCTTTAGCGGAGGATTAGTTGCATGTTTACAGAGGGATTTTATTGCTACCGGGTGAGCTTGATGGGCAAGCAGGAAGAGGGGTGTGTGTGCGTGTACCTTTTGTTATGGAATTAGAAGCTTTTGTTGTAGGATTAAATAGCTTTTCTAGCATGAACTTGTTCACAATGTTTTTAAAGTGCTACAAATACTGCCTAAACAGGAAATAGAAGCTTTGTTGGGCAGAATATAGCAAAGTGTACGAAAGTGTATAACAGTTGCACTGTTATATTGCTGTTCGACGAAATGATCAGGGAAAGCCTGTTTCTTAAGCCAAACCCACCAGGGAACGGTGTGAAAACCGCAGCTTTAAATTGCTTTTGGGAGACCCAGCATAAACATGTGGGAACTCACCGACGAAAGGCGTGTAAAGACGTAAATGCACCCAGTGCCGTGTTTTGACCCGAAAACCTCCGTGTCGGAGTTGTTTCCTGTTTGTACGGTGATAATTGAATTTGTTACCACCTTTCCCGCATTGCAGCTGCAGCTGCCGATCTTCGTCCGGTGCAGCATCGGCAAACGGGTTGGCAAAACCGATCGCTGTATCGCTGTACCCGGAACCGGAACCGAAACCGGAACAGAACCAGCGGTGGTTGGTCGCGTCCTTGACGTGAGTTGCATTTTCCTTAGCGTACATTCCACGCCTAGCCACCCGGGGCACCGGTCGAGTAAACGGAAATAGTTGTTAATTCAATTATTCAGTACCCGTGAGAAGCTTGTCGGAATGGTGCTGGTACTACAGGAGTTCTTCCCTGTTCTCCCGGAAGGATTTGAACACTGCTTGGAACCGAACCACCGTTCTACGGAACTACCGTTCTAGCCAAAAGCTTGGATGGTTCAACCAGGTTGGGATTGGAAGTAAATCTATCATTTCGTCGAGTTTCGATTCTGTCTACCCGGAATCGTAATGTAAACGGGTTGCAGAAATGGATTTATCGATTCGATCGGTACAGCCGTGTTTGTGTGCAGGGAGTTATGTGCTTTTTCTACTAGAAAAGCTTTTGCAATCTGGCATCACATAGCAATTAACGGATTTAATCGACCAGTAAACGAGCATTACTGGGGGTGTTTAAAAGTCTTTGAAGGTGTGTGTTTCTCCTTTAAATTTTCGCACGGTTTGTGCATGTCGACGGGACGGGGAGCTTAAAGTAAGTTGATGGAAGTTTAGTCCTTCTTTCGATCACAGTAAAACGAGTTAAAAAACTGAATGCTCAGCGAGAACATAAGTTTCTATAATAAATCTGTGAATATTTTTAGTTCTTTAAACTGTGCTATGCTGACTAAATGGCAAGGTCTCACAGCTCCATAAGAATCCTCTGATTTAGTGTGCCTGTGCTTCTGCCTGCTTGTGCTCCAACTACAAGATGAAGTTCTGCATATTGTTAGAGGCAATCGATTCGTCAATGGCATCAATGGTCTATGTAAGCATTTCAGTGTAAGAAATCTATATGTATAACCCGTATGTGTTACATTACAATAACGATCATTATTAACTGTACCGTGACCCTACCATTGTACTACGACTTTTCAGGCTCTATGACCTTACTTATTTCTGGACGACCAAACCCGTAAAGTCGTTTTAGGCCATCAAAATTGACGTGAATATGTGATGGCGTTGATGCATCTGATAGGAACTGTGTTTCTTTCACCAATGAGGAATTAAGCTAACCATTTAACTTTGACCGTTTGCCGGGTCAGATTTTACTCCGCACGGTTCACAAATGGAGCTCGATATCTCCAGAGCTAATGCCGAACTACATCGCTGTCGAGATACACGGATTCTCCGACACATCGCAATTGGCTAACGGAGTAGCGTTGTATCTCTGAGTTGCATTTAATTTAAGTCTTCGGTTGGTCTGCAGAAAATCCAAGGTTGCCTCTGTGATGAAGCAAGTAACGATTTCCCGCAGTATGGAGCTGCTAGGGGATTATCTGATGGCGAAGATGATCTTGAAGGTGTTGGGATCGTTCAATATCAGCAACATAGTTCTCTGGCAAGATAGCCAGATAGTCCTCGCCTGGCTGAAGAAGCCACTTGCAACCCTACACGTTTTTGTACAGAATTGCATCGATAAATCGGTCGGTTTACCGAATAGTTGAATGTACAGTGGAGATACGTTGTGAGAAAGAAAAATCAAGACGATACTGTGTCTCGACGGTTCAAAGTTCTTTCCTTCCTGTACCCTATTCGTAAATTTAAACAAGTGATCGATCGCTCTATTTCAACACTTTATCCTAAACTGTCGAGAAAATGATCGTTGATGAATCTCTTACGGATGTAATTAATCGAGTAGAAGAAGCCCACGCATCTACGACCTGCACCCGATCACCGTCAACGGCATCTAGCGTGTTGGAGGAAAACATCAGTACTCTGACCTCCCATTGTCCAGCAAACACCCGATGTTACTTTCAAAGCATCCAGTAGCTGATCTTATCGTTCAGGACTATCACCAAGAACTCTTACACATCGGTCCATTCGTCCAAAGTACAGTTCTTTGCATAAGAAAATGACGGCGCAGTTAAGAGGAGTTGTATAGCTAGTCAAGGTTTAAAAGCCAATGTAGCGCAATGGATAGCAAAGTTATTAACCAACAATTATACTCAATAAATGGAAAGAATTTCATCTAAGATCCATTATTATTAGTACAGTTTTGGGGACCCATACTAGCCATATCTCCTAATCAACATAACCAACATCACCGTTTGGTTGTTTGATGTTAATTTCAATTCGTTTTTATTGTACTTCTGTAAGGGAGTTTAAGTAAGATAAATATATTTTCTTTATTAATTATCAACACACTCTTGGTTTTATGTGTAATGTCTAGAATGTAACGATACAAAAGCAAGTGTATGCTGACAGCTTATAGATGATTGCGCTAATGTATTACACATAATATACACACATTGTAAATAATTAACAGTATAATGTACAAACGCATCGTAAATAATTAATATTATGCTGCACAAAACGATGGTTTCCAGGTTACTCCAAATTGGAGGTTACGAGTTTAACGGTGCAGCTTGCAAATGAAACCTAAAGCTGATGATGCTGCAGAAATGCATATGCCACGCATCAACGCAAAAGCTCACCGTCAATGATATCTGGTAAGCATCGGCTACGTGTAAGCGTACCTTGCTCTGGTGTGTCATCTCATCCAATCGGATTGGGTTGTAAAGTGTGCTGCAGGAGAAAATGTCAGGTATTAATTTGCTTCCTGTGCCGTTGCTATCATGCACTATGGTGTTGTGTGTGTGTTGTGGAGTGTAACTGGTCAAAATAGATCAAATACGCTACACGATATCGGGTAAGGTTTACTTAATTTATGACGCACGAATCAAACTGGAAAGCTAATAAACTGTATTTTAATTTAAACTCATATCAAAAACATCCTCCTCACCCGCTTGCTCATTGTGCAGCGTATTGCTTAACCGCAACAGATCATTGCGAGCTATTGGTACGAGTGCTGGCCCGATGCAACCTAATCGAATCACACCGAAAAACGAACGAACGCACCAGGATATGATTTGCCCGTCTCCCATGCGACCGAATGCAAAATTTCTCCAATACACATGGGGAGCGCTGGAAATGTTTACTACCAAACGTAGCTCGAAGGCAGCACTGTGGCAACATGCTTTCGTTTCGCCTCCGCGCTCGTGTAGATTTTCATCTCCGGAATATCCGGAGGCAGTATGAAGTATTTAATTTTCCTGTGCGGAACACCACCGTGACTAGTCGATCCGGTCGCATTGAATGTACGGTATCGATGCATTTCGCGAACGATATGCTTCAAGCTCACATTCAAAAGAGGCTTTTTGATGGATGCTTATTAATTTCGTCGCTGGGCAGGTTTCGGTGTAGATGATAGATTAACCTTCTGGCTGGTTGGATACTGCTGCCACTGAGCGCATTAGCAGCACACATTCGGGCGTTCAGTGATGAATGGAAAAGTAAACATTTACATGGCTAATTGGAAGTAGGTAATAATAGGGCAAATAAATAATGTGCTTTAATGTGTTCTAATAGGTGCTACGTACACAGTTGGTAAAAAGTGTAATGCTCGGCTTCACATTTGCTGTGGTGTTCGCCTGGAGGAATCCCTCTAACATTGTCATTTATTACTTGTTACATATAATGTACAGAAGAGACTTATTGCCTACAAATAGTCAAGTAAATGGGGTAGCCCGGTGGTAGATGCAACAGCGGCGCCGGTCTTCACACGGCAGGACCCGGGGTTCAACTCTCATCTGGGCCGTTCCCCCATAGTGAGGACTGACTATCCAACTATGTGGTAACAATAAGTCTAGAAAACCAAAATTGGCAGGCATGACCTAAGAGGGCGTTAGGCAGTAAAAGCAAATGATCATGAAACGATCATTTAACCAAATATATCTAATGCTCATCCTTTCAAAACCGAGTATCAGAGAGCTTAAAACAAATATTATTGAAGCTTAGTTTTTACTCATTTCTGTCTCCCATTTAATTTATCTCTCTCGTAAAAATACAACAAAGTGAGCTTTTTTTTTAAACTTTAATGAAGCCATTGCTTGTTCTTACCGCTTCCTTCACTGCGGGCCTGTGTCAGGCTGTGATATCTATGCCTGGCACGCGCTTACCTGTCCATAATTCATACACATCGTTCAGACTAATTTAATAAAACAATTATTTACGCTCTTCGTGCACACACACACACCAACAAACACATGCATACGATCCGTTAGCTTAACGTCATAAAACATAATTAATGTATTTGTTCAGATTCATCGTGAGGAAAAAAGCTGTGGCGTGGAAAGCGAAAGGGTAGAAAGCTTAAAATTAAAGTCAATTGGGTAGGTTAAATGGTATATGCTGCGGATGGGTGGGAAATAATTGGGATAGGTAGGACAAAAAAAAAGTGCCTTGCTGCCAACGTCATTCGCAGTGATGACATGAGAGATTTTACCGTGCGTGTTGGTGCTTTATTTTGATTTTGTTTTGTTGCTGGGCTGTATTTGGTGGAATGAACGTGTGGGTGACACTCGAAGAGCGCACGTGTCCATCATGCAGGTGTATTCCAAGAAAATGGATGCAATAATGCATGCCCACGTCAGCAGATTCTGGAAATGGCATGCATCTTGATGTAACGGTCCTGATAAAAAATGCAGCATTGTGACATGTGGAATTTTTTGTTGGTATAAAATGAATTACAATGGTGTGTGTAAGCGTTTAATGAATTGTATAAAGAAAGGTTTTATGAAAAATTTAATACATTTCAGAAAGAACATTGTATATGTTAAACGGTTGTAAAATGCAGAAATTGAATTGCTCGAACCAGAATCATAAACATTATTTTTGCTCACAACGAAACTGGGTTTAATTTTTAAAATTGCGCAGCCAACTATGGTTTCACGTGGTTTGCTCCCGTTCGTTACGGTCCTCTCTCTATCAATGATGCAAAACATTTTGTACACTATTTCCTGTGTTGGCGAACATTGTGTTCAATTTGTTTTATAATCTGTTAGCGTATGTGCGTTTCTAGTGTTCCACGTGAGATGAGGACACATTTTCTATGAATTCTCCTGCCACTTCACGTATCGAGACCGAGGGTTGTACATCAAAACCGGATCCAGAGGTGATAAATGAGTGGCGCTAATGTTTTCGTCTCAACCTAGCCATATTTTCATTCCCTGTTGCTGTTGCTGCTGGTGCTGGTGCTACTGCTAAGCAAGTGTGCGGTACGGTAGGCAAGCTTAAGTTGCCAATTGCCAACTCATTTTCATTTCACGAATCAGTGTGATGAGTTTGCTCCTGCGGGAAAACTATGCAGTGGACTTTAGCGGAGGACACACTGTACCGCCTGGTATGGCGCTCTGCGAGGAAGCATGATTTATGGTTGACTGTTCTGGAGTACGGGCAGGTTAATTGGTGTGGAGCCGTTTTTTGCAAAAATCGACGCGACGCAATCCGCACGTGATCAAAGAGCCTTTCCGAGAGATTTCCTGTATTTGTACTGCTTCAGTTGCATGAGAAACTGCTCTCAGTATTGTCGAAACGAGCAAGAGAAATAGAAAGAGAAAAAGAGATGATGCGAGGGACAGCATCAACATAAAATATGAATTATTATAGACTGGTCCTGTTTGGCCGGCAGGTAAGTCGGTAATTGATGGCCAATCGTTGACGACTGACATCCTGCCCGTTTTATAGAGCGCGCAGCAGCTGTGGCTGTTTTCTTCTCCATTAAATTACTTGCAGGGTATCGTAGGAAAAAATGAGAAAATGGTAAAATTTGAACATTGAGTCAACCTGTGTTAATGATGCGCTCTTTAAGGTGACAAACGATTGACAGTAGTACCACTTTAGGAGATTCGAATTGATGTTTAGCAAGTTTGCAAAAATGTAGACTAAAGCAGTGCTTATGAGTATCAAAAAGCGAGTAAGACATATTTTGGGAATAGTTTATTTTATTAATAAATCACAAAGAATCGCAAAGGTTGGAAATTGAGCGGATGTACACCAACGAGGTTTGGCAGGACTCGAATGCATCCAACGTCGGACAACGCGCTTCGCGCTCCTTCCTTGGGATTGTCTTATGAGACAAGACGGGGGAATGATTGGATGGGGAAAGCTTGAGCTCAAATTATAGCCAGGAACGCGACTAGCGAGGAATTGAAATCATTGGCCACAACATTAAAGAGGCAACAACGGAGGTAGTGTAACATTTGGGAAGGGATAACGAAAGACCATTGAATGAACATCAAGCGAAGAAACAATCAAAATGACGTTGGAGTAGCAGACAGTCCCAGGAGGAAAAGTTCGGAAGAAACAGTTGAAGTTTTGGAAACAAGATCATTTGAGGGACTATTCGTTTGAGAGAACAGAGTTAACTAAAACTAAAGAACTATGAAAGCTGTCTTGGGGCTCGTCGTAGGGACATTGTCGTTGATATTCCAATCTTTACGAACAAAAACGATCACAAAAGAAGTAATCTAACCGTAGCATCAATGAATTGCCAAATCCCAGTTGGTAGAGCTGGGCGAAAAAGATACGAGGGAGATGATCAAATGCAGATTGTAGGTCAATCTACTTGAACCTCCATTAATCTGATGGAACAGAAAGGGAATATGTATAACATACAAGATCTAATGCAACATGCCTTTTGGACGTGAAGCCACATGTTGGTTCACGGATATATGTATGGTTACATACATGAGAATTTTGAAGATAGCACATTGCTTGGATAGTCCTTTATAATTGGTTACGGAGATTGGATTGATCGAACGATCTCCTTTTTTTTTTAAAGATCGGCACTAACCACAAATCTCCACATTGAAGGAAAATATTCAACTCGAATAGAGTATTGAAACAGAATTTGTAGATAGGAAACTATAATGAACTTGTATGAACTATGGTGAACTTGTAGACTTGAGGCGTGTAATAGCGGATAGTACATTGGCCTCACAAAACGGTATGAAATTGATGTCAAATACATCAGAAAGATTAAATAACAAGGAATGAGTTGAAGAATGAGATCTGCCGTAGGTAGGACTTACGAAGGCAGAGTAGAATAAGGAGCAAATGTCAGACGAACATGAAGCTGACGATTGACCTTATGGATTTACGACGGGAGTTGACAATCTAGAAAAATGTGACTACGGTCTGTCAACAAATGATCTACATTATGATCGCAGCGATGAGATCGGAATAAACGGATGGCTCTTTTTTTGTCCCTCTGTAATGAGTACCAGGTTCTGTCGGACTATTTGGGGTGACACGAAGGTTTAAAGATAGAGGAACAGTGAGAAAATGCAATGCTCAAATTACCAAAAGGTTAAATTCACACCTCAAAGAAGACCTAACGCTGACAGTTAAATTGGGAGTTTGATTAGGCACAAGTGTACAAATGGTAGTGTCACAAATTTGAAGACCCTGTAAAATTTGTAGTGAAACACGCCGGTGGCAATTGATTTCCCAGAACTTTCTCCGTAAAAATTGTTATAGATTTCAAACTATTGAAATCGTTGTCAAGATGTATGTAAACCTGCAATTTTTGAGTTTGTCCCTGTCGCCCTCCTTTATGTCCCTGTTGGCACTCATCTCTAGCTTTTTATAAGCTTCTTCTTCTTCTTCTTTGGCACTACAACCTCGTGAGGTCTTGGCCTGCTATTGCTAGCTCTCTGTGACTTATATATTATACCCGTAGCTGGATAGTCAGTCCTGCGTACGGGGAAACGGGGATAAGTACGGGGATAAGCTTATTTGCAATAAATACACATTGTTGTCTGTCGTTATACGCCACCAAGCGGCTTGTGTTTGACAGTCGATTTATAAAGATCCCATCGCAAACTGTCCGAACATCATAAATGCAAATAATGCGCAATGCGTTAATGCCGTGCAGCATCAATAATGCAGATAGAGAGCCTCATGATTCATGAAAAATGCAGCTGTTTAATTATTGGCTGTACAAGTACAAAAACCAGCTGAGGATAAAGTAACACTTTTTCATTGTGCATCAGAATGTGTTGCTGCTGTCTGTACGTAATCGATCAGGTGCAATGGTAACGCCGAGTGCATACGCTCGCATCCATCAGGAAAATGGAGAATATTCTGAAGGGAAACATATTCCCTGTTTTTTGTGAGGCTAAGAAAACCGAACTCTTCTTTGGAAGAAGCGTTCCCTTTTCGGTACGCTTTCGTGCAATGTATGCCACAGCACGAAAAGCAAGCTTAAGTAGTTGTTCGCGTTTCGAAACATACCTTGTAATGTACTCGCGTAAGCTTACCTACACTGCACCACCGTTATGGTACGAAGAGGGCGCACACATATGGGGTTGTAAAAATAAACAAAAAATAAAAGCCCTTCTGAAAACAAAAAACAACAAAACCGTATAGGAAGATGAATCTCGTGTACGGCAGTTTTGCTTATTTGCACTGCAGCGTTTGAATGGTGGTTGAAGGTTGAAAATCATCTCCAAACGCGGTGTTGGTTGTTTGCGGTTTGCACCGGCAACAAAGACGGATGGCGTATAATTACGTGGGTAAGAATTTATTACACAAACCCCGTTTCGAAACTCGCTCCCATTTCATGATTGCGGATCCTTCAAGGATCAGGTATGATTTTTTGTTTCGTTTCGCTTGCTTTTCCGTTGTAAAAATGGGGTGGTAATGGTGGTACATTTTTCCTTGAGGAAGGATGGAATAGCTTGTTTTTGTGCGCGGTTCGAGTAAGATCACGTGAGAAATATACGTTGGTATGGTGGATGAGTAGCCCGAGCCGTGCGAACCGTTGAGGCGTGAGTGTCAGGTGTGGTGTTTTTGATAGCACTCACATTTTCCGCCTGTTTGTTTTTGTTTTGTTTTTGCACCGCAACTGCGATGTCGTGCGATGACACAGTGTAGTGCAATGTTTGAACTGCACTAAAATAATATAAAATGTTGCTTGCAGTGATTTGCGGGAAAACGTGAAATAATTCGTAGATGAGCTTTGCTTTGTTTTACGTCCGTTTGCGATATTATGCTCATGGCAGACGTGGGCACGGGTTGATGGGGATGATTCGCCAGAATTTGATGGACGACAGCTGGGCAGCATAACAGCTGTGTGTTCAAGGGATGGGATATTTTATTTTCTTGATGAACAATACAACAGTTTAATATGTTGGTGAAATTTCGTATGATATGATAATAAGTTTCGGAAGAGTACAATACATGATTAGTGTTTTTTAAATTATGTGCATAACTTGACATAACATTGAATCTAAGTATTATTATATTTTAGGTAAGTCGTATTAATCATTTCTTTAGCTTATTCTGGTGACTTCATGTATTAAAACTATTGTTATATATTTAATTCATTTTAGTTGTTTACACGGCTAGTGTCAAATTTAAATGATAGCTTGTCGGTTCGACGCACTGTGCCTCAATATATGTCAGAACTAACCTTTCATGCCATCTACTTTAAATATGCCATCTTTGTATTTTATTAAACAAATTAAATCTCCTATTCAATCTGGCGCTAGAGAGAGCCATCCGAGACTTTGGGAATGGCTGGAAAACTTGGGAATGGAAACTTTGGGGACCATCTTCTATAAGTCACTCCAGATCTTGGCATACGCTGATGACATAGACATTATTGGTTTGTGGCTCTCCTATGTAGCAGAAGCTTACCAAAGGATGAAGTATGCGGCACTGAACCTCGGGTTGAAGATCAACAAGGCAAAATCAAAAATGATGGTCTCACCACCAGCGGCCCTGCTAACAAACACTGATATACGCAGGGGTGATGTACAGATAGGTGCTCCACTCTAAACTTCTCCACTCAAAATACCTGTCGCGACGGACGAAGCTGGGACTTTACAGAACATTTATAGTCCCAGTACTCACATACGCCTCTGAGACATGGACTTTGTCCAAAACTGACGAAATCCTCTTAGCCGCGTTCGAGAGGAAGATGCTCAGAAGGATATTTGGCCCCGTATGTGTGGAAGGACAATGGAGGAGCCGCAACAATGCTGAGCTCTTTGAGCTGTACGGTGTTCTCACCATCGTGCAGCGATGGAGACAGGTTTGCTTGGCTCCGGTGGGCTGTTCATGTCATGAGAATGGCACGAGGATTCGAGTTTCGAGGATCGAGCTATCGAGGATTGTTGCAGCAGGACAAGAAGCGTTTGTAGCGCCTGATAAGTAAGTAAGTAAGTAAACAATTTAAATTGCATAGATTAGGGCGCTCGAGATGTACACAAGAATGTTGCATTTATTAGCAATACAATTATTGAAAAGTGCTTTTTATCAATGTATGCTTTTATATTGTTACACTTAAAGGAATCCTAATATAGTATGACTTTTCTTGATTTATTCTACTAATTTCACAACCAGTGGAAAGATAACCAAGTTGTTTTTATAATTTATAAACGCCGTTGTTTGAGCGGTACAGAAAATAACAGTAACGATTTCGCAATTGTGCAACAAATTAGATGGAAAAAACAAGACATGAATGGATTGCAACCAGACAGCAAGCAGCTCGTCTTGCAATCGATTTATTGCGTATTATAAATCTATCATAAATGTTTTCACACATGAACTAACAATTAAATGCCAACAAACTCAACGTAATCGTTCTTATATACTGCAAAAAGTCAAAAGCAATGAAAAATACCATAAAAATGGATAGTTGGGGATGTCCGAAGGCGGTTACTTAACCGAAAACATAATTAAAAGATATTGAAGAAACACAAACTTAATGTTAATGTAACACGATTTTGTATTTGCCAAAATCATTTATTGAACTGTGAAATGTTGTATGTGTGCACTGCGCCGTCTGGATGCCGAGTCCCTGAACAGACAACACGATCCTTGCGACGATTCACTGCTCATTAACAGCGGTAAGAGGGGCATACTGCAAAGAAAGTCAACAATGAAGATCAATGTCCAGCCAACAAGGTTAGAGATATAAATCTAGGCACATGAAAGAACGATACGTATAAAACAAAACCCACAAGCAACGCAATTTAATATTACAATCACGTAAAGAGCTTTCCTTTTAATAGTTTTAGTTCTTGCATGTTTCAATGCATAAAAGATCGCAGCAAATTGCATCACCAATCTAAAGGTAATTTTTTTGCTCTCGAAACGTAAAAGAAAACACCACATCCTCAAAGATGTATCCAAAATGGAACGAAGCGCTCTCTTTTTCCCCCTTACAGATGCATCATCGAATTCGGTATGGTTTTGTTTATGTCCTTGTTGAATAGTTTTATAGTGCCACTCCCTTCGAGTAGCGGTATCTAGTTTCAAGGATGCAAAAAAACACACACACACACACACAAACACACAAATGCTTTAAAATCGGATGTCTCGTCCCATAAAAAGCGCAACGAAACCACAACGAAACACCAACCAAAAACCCCAAGGAAGCTAATAAAGAAAAGTTTCATCAGAAAACGTAGTTCCGGTGGTGCAGTTGTTTTGTTTTACGCTTTTCCCTATTTTGCTCTCGCTCTTATATTTTTGTCAATTTTCGGTTCAATTGAGTGTCAGCGGGAGCTTTTCGCCCTTTGGTTTTGTTACTGCTTCTGTCTCTCCACGCTCCACACTTTACATCGCGAATGGAATTGCAAATTGTAATTCCGTTGTCGTTGGCGGCGAAGACCAATTGAAAGTTTTCCACTGTTGTCTGGAGCGAAAGTTTTTTTTTTTGGTTAGCTTTCTTTGTTTTCCATTTTGCCTGGTGCATAAAAGCACGGTCGCGCCAGTTGTTGCATTAATTTTCACTTCCGGTTGTTGGGTGCAGTGGTGGAGTTCGGGTAAGGAAGTTTATGCTTACTGCAACACAATATTCTGTCCTCTGGCGAAGCGGGCCTGGAAGGGTAGGGGAAAGATGATCGAGCGAAAGTGCGGGAAAATTGTTTCAATGCTTGACAATGGGGAAAGTTTTCGATGGGCTATTTTCGATTTTCGTTTGGAGTGATGCAACAGTACTGTAATGAGAGTTGAAAATACATGTTTATTTATGTAAAACGATGCTAAAACAAATGTATAGCTTAATTATTATACATACTCAGCAATGATTTCCTTCGATCAAATTTGTACAGATGGTAGTTAATTGTAACCAGTGCTTTTTTGCTAGATTTAAAGTGTGTTACATACACTTTTGAAAATATTTCGTAGAATGAAGTTACAATATTTTTCAATGTAAATATTTCTTCAAGATTTTCTATAGCCTATAGAATTTCTATTCGATAGCTCTACACGAGGAAAAAGTATTTCATCTCTATCCTTTCTAATGCTCAATAGTACATCGATAGTCCAAGAAAGTCTTGTAGAAATGGTGTAAGTTCTGCATTTTATGTCAAATTTGTTTAGACAGTTTGTAATTCAAGATAAGCAGTAATAAACAATGACGAACAAATCAAAATAAGACCGTTTATATGCGCAGGAGTTTCGGACGTATTACGCGCAGGAAAATAATTACCAATGGTTGTAGATTGCCAGGAGTACAAAAGCAAAGTGACTGTATTTAGTAAAATTTGCTCTATTTATAACATTTCTGAGTGCACTATTCATTGTAGTGCACTACGGGCGGCCCGGTGGAAGATGCGGTAGCGACGCCGGTCTTCACACGGCATCACCAGGGTTCAAATCTCATCTGGGCCGTTCCCTCATAGTGAGGAGTGACTATCCAACTATGCGGTAACAAGAACTCTAGTAAGCCAGAAATGGTAGGCATGACCTAAGAGATCGTTAGGCCAAGAAAGAAGAAGAGACTCATTGTAGTGAACCGAAAAATTAACATGACGAAGCATCTTTCGTCAAGTACGTGTTTGAAGACTGTGCGTGACTAGACCATAAACGCAACACGTTACAAAACGGTTTTAAACCTGCAGTTTACTATTACCGTATTTGTGGTTATTTTCATTGCAAAACGACCATAACCTCAAATTCAAACGTTTTACAAAATTATTCTACTACTAGATGGCTTCGATCATTTGGCCATCTAATGGATTTCTAGGCTTATTGAAACTATCTAGTTCAATAATACACGGTGGCGGTCATTTGTACTTAATACGATGACAACCGTTACATACTTGTCCATCACCACAGTTGACAGACATGACCTAGCAGGTCATTAAGCAAAAAAGAGATAAATTGCAATGTTCAAAATAAGCGAGTGTCTTGAGCGATATACACGATATAGCAACCTCCACATTTCACACTTCTTCTTCTTCTTCTTTTGTGGCCTGCTCCTAGGGAGCACGTCTAACAGACATGGCCTGGTGTCCAATCCGTTTCCAGGAAACTCGGTCCATGGCTGCACTCCTCCATCCCCGGCTGCATCCGATATCCCTCAGGTTAGACTCCACTTGATCCAGCCAACGAGCTCGCTGGGCTCCTCTACGCCTCGTGCCGAACGGGTCGCTGACGAGCACTTTTCTGGCAGGGCATGAGTACGGCATCCTCATCGCGTGGCCCAACCAGCGTATCCTTCCGGCTTTGACAACCGTCAGGATGTCTGCATCGTCGAACACCTCAGCTAGCTCGTGGTTCATTCTCCTTCTCCACACGCCCTGCTCGCACACACCGCCAAAGATAGTCCGTAGCACCCGCCGTTCGAAAATGGCGAGTGCATTGGCGTCCTCCGCCAGCATAGTCCAGGACTCGTGCCCGTAGAGGACTACCGGCCGTATCAGTGTACGATATATGGCGCATTTCGTGCGTTGTTGGAGTCTTCTGGATCTCAGGAGTTTGTGGAGTCCGTAGTAGGCACGATTCCCCTGAACAATGCGCCTTCGGATTTCGCTGCTTAAGTTGTTATGCGAAGTTACGATCGTGCCAAGGTAGCAGAACTCCTCTACTACCTCGAGATCGTCGCCGTCAACTAATACTCTGCTTCCGAGTCGTGCTCTATCACGGTCAGAGCCTCCGGCAAGCAGGTACTTTGTCTTCGTCGCATTGATCCTCAATCCAATCCTATCGGCCTCGCGTTTCAGTCGGGTGTACGCTTCGCACACCGCCGCAGATGTTCGCCCGATGATGTCGATGTCATCCGCGAAGCCAAGGAATTGGAGAGACCGGGTGAAAATCGTGCCCCGGATATCGAAGCCCGCGCTTCGCATGACACCTTCCAGAGCGATGTTGAACAACAAACAGGAGAAATCGTCCCCTTGCCTCAGTCCCCTATGAGATTCGAACGATTCCGACAGCATGTTCGACTCTCTCATCTTCAACTGCACACCGTCCATTGTAGTCCTCAACAGTGTTGAACAGCAAACAGGAGAGTCCGTCCCCTTGCCTCAGTCCCCTGTGAGATTCGAACGAATCCGACAGCATGTTCGACACTCTCACCTTGCACTGCACACCGTCCATTGTAGCCCTCAACAGCCGTACCAGTTTCGCAGGGAAACCGTACTGCCGCATGATGTTCCATAGCTCGGTACGATCTATGGTGTCGTAGGCTGCCTTGAAGTCGATGAACAGGTGGTGCGTGGGGATCTGGTGCTCCCGGCACTTCTGGAGGATCTGCCGTAGAGTGAAGATTTGGTCGGTAGTGGATTTCCCTCCAACAAATCCAGCTTGGTAGCTCCCGACGAAATCTGTAGCAAGGGGCGCAAGTCTGCAGAAGAGTATTCGGGACAGGATCTTGTAGGCAGCATTCAAGACTGTGATGGCTCGGAAGTTAGCACAGTCCAGTCTGTCGCCCTTTTTGTACACTGGGTGAATAACACCCAGTTTCCAGTCGTCCGGTAGTTCTTCCTGGTCCCATATCCTAACAATCAGCCGATGCATGATCGCGGCAAGCCTCTCCGGGCCCATCTTGAATAGTTCAGCCACCAGCCCATCACTGCCAGCTGATTTGTTGCATTTCTGCTGTCTGATAGCACTGATGACTTCATCCAAGGATGGCGGGGGCACTTCGTCATTATCATGCTGGCTGTTGTAGTGTTGCTCTCCTCTGCTTTCTGCGCCTGGTCCGTTCTCTCCTGTATCCGCTCCGTTCAGGTGTCTGTTGAAGTAGCACTTCCACCTATCGATCACCTCTCGCTCGTCCGACAGGATATCTCCCTCCGCGTTGCGGCACATGGCGATCATGGGAGTAAAACCGCTTCGTGCCGCATTCAGCATCCTGTAGAACTTACGAGTTTCCCCCGACTGAGATAGCTGCTGCATCAGCTGCTCGTCCGACTCTTCGAAGCTGCGCTTCTTGTCCTGGAAGAGTCGCGTCTGCTGCCTTCTCAGTCGTGTGTAGTTCTCCACGTTCTGCCGGGGCTCGCGCTGCATTCTTCTCGGATAGTGCTCGTCTGCACTCGTCATCAAACCATTCCTTCCTCTGGTTACGTGCTACGCGGCCAATGGTTTGTTCGGCTGTGGTGCTGATGGCTTGTTCCACCGTACGCCAGTGGTCACTGAGGGACATCGCCTCGGTAGTGGTGTCCTCCGGCAACGCTTCCCCAAGCGCGAACGCGTAGTCCCTCGCCACATCAGCTTGCCTCAGCCGATCCGTGTTGAGCCTTGGGGCGGGCTGATAGCGCAGTGTATTGGCTACGCAGAGTTTCTGGCGTAGCTTAACCATAACCAGGAAATGGTCTGAGTCGACGTTTGCTCCTCTGTAAGTCCGTACGTCGATAATATCCGAGAAGTGCCTTCCATCGATGAGAACGTGGTCGATCTGGGAATATGTCTGCTGTGGTGATCTCCAGGTATAGCTGAACCGAGGTGCATGCTGGAAAAAGGTGCTGCGAATGGTCATGTGCTTGGAAGAGGCAAAGTTAACAAGCCGAAGCCCGTTGTCGTTCGTCAGCTGGTGGGCACTGAAACTTCCAATGGTGGGTTTGTATGCCTCCTCCCGTCCGACCTGAGCGTTAAAATCTCCGATGACGATCTTCACATCGTGTTGTGGGCAGCGGTCGTACTCCCTCTCCAACTGCGTATAAAAACTCTCCTTATCGTCATCGGTGCTTCCAAGGTGCGGACTATGCACGTTTATAATGCTCAGGTTGAAGAACCTTCCACGGATCCTCAACCTGCACATCCGTTCGTTGATCGGCCACCATCCGATCACTCGCTTTCGCATCTCACCTATGACCAGGAACGCCGTACCGAGTTCCTGCTTGTCTCCACCGCTCTGGTAGATCATGCAATCACTGCGATAGGGACGCTCCGTCACTCCTTTCCAGCGCACCTCCTGAAGTGCTACTATTCCGAAGCCGCGGGCCCTCACCTCATCCGAAAGAATACGGGTACTTCCTGGTGCTGTGAGTGATCTGCAGTTCCATGTTCCGAGTTTCCAATCGTTGTCCTTTTTCGGTTGCGTGGGTCGGTATCGTTTTTTCCGATTCGAAATAAATTGTTCACTTTTCGTTGCGGTATTATTGGGGGTGGCTTGCAAGGCCTCTCCCCCAACCCCCTGTCTCGTCGGAGGGCCTACGCTTCCTAGCTGTTTAAAGTCCCGTAGGAAGCCAGGACAGAAAGGACAGCTAGCCGCCCCTAACATGGAGAACAGACGCTAGCTGTCCCCCTCCGCTCAATTTAGCCATATCACCCATCTTCCCAAGGGGTTGGGTTTCCCCGTATACCCAAGCTCAGATATTTGGAGAGACATGTTACCGTTCTATACGCCGGGGACGTATTGAGTCGAAGTAGGGTATGGAGAGCCTTTGTTGACCTTCAAGAGGGTTCGGATCCATACCTTACCAGTGCAGTATTGCTACCACACCAGCTTATAGAACCCACATTTCACACATTACTTCATTATTTGACGTTTTTGAATTACATTATTGTTCCATTTTGTCCTCATTAGTATTTTCAAACACATTGTTATTTCAAATTGTAAATTTTTAATTTTGACACCAATATTTAATCCGCTTCATTTGCCATAGATAATTTTTGAACGAAAAGGGAGTTGTTTTACACACTAAAATATTTTGTTTCTACTCCTTACTCTCAAATGTCTGCTATTCTGCCTTTGTTCTGTTGTCTTGTGGACAAATTGTGGTACAAGGCACGGTTGAACGGTAAGTTAAGCTTAAGCAGAGATGCATCTCTTCGTAGCACACCTCGCACATGTTTAAAAGGCTTTTCTGAATACCCAATTGCCTACCTTCACCCTAAACATGCATGACTATAAATTTTTCTTATCTGTTGCAATGCGGTTTTATTATGAATTTTAATATATTTAATTATAACAACAGTTACATTGTTTTCGACAATACGGCGTTAAGCCGTCATTATGGAACAAATAAATAAGTTACATTGTTTTCAATATTGAAGCAACATTTGTAGTTTTCGAACCCTCCTAGTCGTCAGCCAGCAGAAAATCAAACAGAAAACCAAAGGTCTTCGATAAAAGTCTTAGAAACCGCAAGGGTCGAGCAATCAGTTTCCTAACAAGCCTCGTGTCTCGCTCTCGCTCTCACTCGCTTTTCATCCGCGTGATCCTAGATCAAGGATGGTTATCAATTAACAACGCTTAGTTAACCCAGCTTAACGTTAACCATTAGGACGTGAGCAGTTTCGCGCACATCGTAAACATTTCGGGTGGGACGTATCCATCCCAACAGTCACCCTCCAACGCCCAACACGATCATAACTTTTGCTCAATCCAAAACCGACCCAACCAGCCGAAAGCCTTACGGGTTGGAAACTCTCGCTCGTCGGTGGTTGAGTGTTTGCGTGCCAACCGCACGGGAAGATGATGTGTTTTCCACTAAAATGATGAATTCCGAGGTTACTAATAGAGAGCAACTGGTGGTGGGCGATGGTGGCGATGGCTCTACTGTAAATGTCATTAGTAACCGACCCCCTTTCGAGTCTGCGGGTGGTCTATTCACACACAAACAAAACCTCCCTTAAATGGTCGGTGTGCTGTGGATGTGCCAATGTGTGTGTGGGTCGGCGTATGGTTTGTTGCAACAGAGTGTTACTAATATCCGCGACCCGAAATGACCTCTCTATCCTTTTTGTGTGCAGTGCGTGCGGTGGATCCTATAAGTCCTAAGCCCCTTCCGAAAAACTTTGGAGGGAGAAAATAAACACGCACCAAATTAGATTTTTTTCTTCATCTCCTTTGGGGTACCGACCATTTTCCAGCTCGTTCATTCATTGCGCCCATTGCGTCGGCAAAAAGGATGTGCCAGGAGCTCACCGAACGGCACGGTGCGTACCGTTTGTGGTTGCAGGGTTTTTAGGTGCGTGCCACGGCCAGACTTGCCCGGGCCAAGGGGGCAGTACCACTGTTGCCGGAACCGTTGTTTGTGGGTTTGTATCTGAACCGTTCGTTTCCGGGTGCAACCGGGCGTTCGGTTTATCCTTTCACAAAATGTTGGTCAAAAGTTTACGACGGGCCCGACAGTAGGGAAATGTTTTTCGCATGGTTTCCACCTTCTGGTACCGGCAGGCCGGTTCGGTAAGCAAATGCCTTACCACCAGCTTCCCCGTATGTCCTTTTACCGGTGTGGTATGGTGTCTGTTTTTCTTTTAGCCCAAGCCGAGAAACACGTCCCGATAGGGACCTATCCTAGCGTGAATGTGTGAATAATTCGACCAGAAAAGTGGCTAACGTGGTCCCATCACGTGCGATTATGTTTCCTCCGCCCTCCGTACACTGTTTCTGCCTCACTCATCGTAAGTCCTGTGCTGGTCCTGGTTTTTTTTAACACCATCCCACCTGGGAGGTGGACGGTTAGTGTTAGTGAGGCGAGGCCAGTAATGGTTGGTTGTTTCATCAAAGGTCCCGGCGGTTACATTCAAGATGGATGGTGATGGACAAACGGATGAACGAATAGATGGATGGATGGTATAAATCTTTGCTAGTTTTCCACCGCTTTGAACCGGCGGAAACGAGACGGAAAGTGGATGGCCAGATGGGCTTATTGTCCCGTGGAAATGAGCTTATACCGCAGTTTTTCGTATCACTGTGTGGTGTGTATGGGTTTTCGAGCATGAGCTAAGAGGATAGCGGTTTTAAATTAACACACCGCTGACATTTTCTGCATAATGTCAATAAATGTAAAATAGTTTTACATAATTGTTTTAATTGAAAAATATGTGCAATTTTTAGTTGAATATCAAAACATTTTGCATAGATAAAATTAGAAATACAATTTCCTGAAGTTATTTTGAGTAACAGATTCGCTAGTTGCTCTTTTCATCTTACAGATATAAATTATTGCTTACAGATGATAATGTATATAGATGAAATAAAGACCATTTCAAAGGATTATTTGAATAATTCTGCAGCTACTCTGTTGATGTGTTGATTATGCGATCATTAAGATTATTCGTATCGAATAAGAGCCTGATAATTAGCTTGAATATATGCAAAATATTATACTATTATTATGTAGTCGATTCGGTGCCAGAAAAATTAAGAAGTTTTCGTTGCTAACCGCTGATTTGTAGCAGGGTTTTAGCCTATCCTTTATCCAGATCGTCATTTGCTTCGTCGATTGCTTCGTGACTTCTGGCTAATCCGCTTCAATGTCACGCATGTGACTGGACTCCGTAGATTATGTTATTGACTTTGTAACCAAACTAATAAGCACCGCCACTTTTAAGCTTTTGAGCAGCTTGACTTACAGCCTGATCATGGCACTCGAACGGCAAAAAAGCTTGCTCAAAAAGCTTCATTGGTATCATAACGTGTGTTCGAGCTGCCGTTCGAGCAATCACAGTAGCCTACTAAGATGTCAATTTTTGCTTCAACGTCTTTCCCAAACAATGCACGGGAGGAAATTTTGGTGCAACCACTTCGAGTATTTGTAAAAAAATCTTTAGATACTCGAAAAACCTCTAAAGAAAGAAAAGACAAATTAAACATTTCTCCCACCATCACCATTTGTTGAATATCTTACTGATATTCACAAACTCATAAACCACGTGACATTTCCCAATCCAGTTACCATCGTCGATTCGAATACGTTGCATGATACCAAATATTCTGCCGTTCGATTCGACAACTTCATTCGATTCGACTGCCGTTCGAGTGTCATGATCAGGCTGTTAATTGACTCATCCCACCAATAGACTGCACCATAATATCCTATGGAACGTAAATCAACAAAAGGATAGTTGAATTATAGTTTCCTCCCCAACGCGCTGCCCAATGCAAAGATATTTTTCGCTCAGTTTGAGTGATTGACACCTAGACGGATTCTTCTCAGATATGGACATTGTGAGTGTTGTATAAAAAGTCCTTCGTGTCCAGGATATTTTGAATCGTGAGGCCAAATGTTCCGGCGCTTGGATACAGATCTGCAGCGTGGTTCCCTGGCACCCTTGGCAAAAACCAACAAGTAGACATGAGACATGTCATGAGGCACCCTGAAAGGTGCTTAAACAATGTAATTGTATTGCCTATATCTTTTGCGAGCGTCTATTTATATTTTATTATTAAAATATCAATAACATTATTATTTATATCAAAATGCTGTTCGGTGTGCTGTGTGTGTGATGTGCAGTGATCGACGTTAACTAGAGTTCTTTAATATTGTTCGGTGACTGGTGTCTCACTATTTGAATATTCTTTGCTTACGTTTGAACAGATTTTCAAATGCAGTTCTCGTCTGTGTTTTCAACAGCAATTCCACATTAACTTTAGAAAAAAAAACGTTGTATTATTTTGATTAAATAACGCTGTATTATTTTGACTGTACATACATAAAATAATGATGCAAAAGGTCAGAGTTAGACGATCGGTTTAATGCATCACATATGAAATATCATCCTTGTCTTGAAAGAGGTATTGATTGTTTTGATGATAATGTTTATTTATATTTATTAATTATTTAGGCACGATTGAATACGTCACCAAGTCAAAAACTTGATTAGACACTCAACTTAAACAAGCGTCATTTGAACATATTTTTGCCATTTGTATCTGTTGCATGCGCTGTCGTTAGTTTAAAAATAGCATCATGGAGTGTCTTATGTAAGCGCTGAGCGAGAAACTTAAACCGCAATGAATTAATCAAGAAGAGAATTCGATTGTTCTTTTTTACATACCGTCCAGGGAGCTCACAGGCTCTTTTTGTTATCCAGTCTACCCGCTCATTGTCTTTTTCGTGCACATGGCTTGCGAGCCTCCAGGCAGCTGTCACTTGTTCACTTTACGGATTGTTCGTTGATTAATGTTGTTGATGGAAAAGTGTACAGAATCATTGGAACAACAAGGACACTACTCGGGGATGTTCAAGAGATTTTTCACCTTTTTTTGGTTGCGTCTGTCACCTTCAATTACCATTTATTTCATGAGCCTTGTTTTGAGCCTGATGAAATGAAGGAATGTAAATTTATTGGATTTTGTTTTTTGTGCAACCACACATACACACACACACACACACACACATATATGGCACATCCTTACCACAGCCAGTACAGGGACATGCTGGGCTGTAATCAATTTGGATGGTGTTGACGGTGTCTCCGTGTGCTTTGTGCGCCCTCTTTCAACACCGCCGAATGTTGTTTTGCTTCGAACGTATATTGCTTTCGCGTGGCCATCAAATACAATTTGAGCGTGCAGCTTCCAGGTTGGTGTGTGTGTCTGTGGAAACGTTTCGGAAACGTGGAAAACTTTTACCCATCAAGATCGACACCGGATCGAGGGTGATGGGGAGAGCGCTTCGATTTCCACGTATGCGAGCGAAGGTGTACCGTGGACCCATTATTACGGTGGCTCACCTGGCCTGGTGACGAGTTCGGTGGAAAGCTATCAGGGCCGACATTGGAAATGTATGCAAATGGGGAATCTATGTAGATGAACTTTCGTTCCCATTGCTTATGGATGATATTGTCGCTGATTCGAACGGTTGCCATAAGGCTTTTTGGGAACAGGCTTATGGTTTTTAAGGACGCTTCAAAAGAAGGAACGGTTCGACTGATCTGTTTTACTAATGAGGGTTTTTTTGGGATCTTTAAGAGACTAATTTGCAATTTTACAGTCTGACTCATAAAGGTTCTTGTGCTTAGAAGAATTAATTTTTGAGAAAACTCTTTTTTTCAATTGAAATGTGAAGGAAAGAGCCAACAATATCGAGATAGGGTGGAAAAGTTTGAAATCATCTTCAATTGATCGATTATCAACTAGCATCATTCATGGCTGATTTTATTTTATCGCGTGCTATCACGATGCATGTTCCACCGGTCTGTTAGCATTTATTGGACAGGATTTTATCATTTTAAATAAACGGCATCGGCAGCAGCCGGTAGTGAACGACAGGAAGTGACACCTATCGAATCAACTATCGTTCGTTGCGATCGTGTGTCGCCGAATCTTCGCACCCAAAACGATGATAAATATGGTGAAAATAAATGTCATGTCGTGGATAAGAAATTTGAATATTTTATACCATCCCGCTACACGCTGGTTGTTTTTATTTTTAGCGAAGAAGCTCGATCTCAGGAAGAAATCGAAGTGATTTAGAAGGAGATGGTCCTACTCGTTCGTTCCCTAACACCTCGATCGAAAGCGTTCGATCCGGTGAGAAAAATGGAGCGTCACAGAGAGCGAACGGCAAGCAGCCGTTTCCGGTTATCAGGCACAGGAAACTGGGCCGGAAAATGATTCCATAAAAAATCATTTGAATTCACATCGCACACCGCAGCTTCGGTGCAAGGTATTGGACGTTCCGGCAAATGTGAAGGAAATTGATTTCCTGTCGTTCTGTCAGGCACAATCCATCCGCTCCGGTGCTGAAGCATTCTGTCTTGACTGTTGCCAGCCGGCCAGCCAGCTAGCCCGCTTTGCCGGTTGCCCATGCACTGTAGGCCGATGATGAGAAAAATGTGTTTCGGATCGAAAAACAATCAAGCACCGGTGTTGGGTTAGGCTGGCCTTGTAGCAGTGTGGAAGATCTCGGTTTGATTTTGATCAAATATAACAAAACACAATGAACTGAAGGATGCTTCGAACGCTGAGAAGGCGCGTGTGCAGAGAACGGCTTAGGCCGTCGACAAATAGGTTGTGTTTTGAGGACAACTTTTGGGAAACGTTCTTGCGGGCTCCGCTCTGGCGTTGTTCTGCTCCTCGATAACGGAAGGCACGATCATATTATCAACCGGAAATAGGGAAGCGATTTGATTTGACAACAGTTGGTATGTCTAATGTGTTTTGCACGTATGTTGTGCATGAGATAGTAGAGTGCATAACAAGGTTAAAAAATAAGCAAAAGGATCTTGAAACTTTAATAACATTCAATGGAACGCCTTTACGTGTCGTTCATCGTTGTATGCCGCTCGCTTACAGAGGCTGATGATCCAAACATGTACTCTTTAATGTACACCCATCGTTGAACCCATTCACGCGGACCACTTTTGATGCCCTATGAGGCAATAATTTTCAGCACCGGACCATCCCTAATGTGCTGTCGGACTACATTAACAATTTTAAATTACACCCGTCCGTTCCGCTATCACCCATCAACACCTACCGAGGAAAACTATTACAAAACCACACGGACCTCGGTTAGGGCGAACGTGTCGCTTAATAATGATGCTCATAAATCCTAGTATTCGAGTCGCCTACCAAAGCGTGTGCCGCACCATGCTCTATCCCGATACAACCGCACACGCACACCAAACCTGTCGATTAGTTATCATTTGCCAATGGCTCTGGTGCACTAATTTTGGGATAGTAATTTAAATTTAATTAAACCAAAGCCTCGGACAAACATAAAGCGTGTGAGTGGGTCGGTATAAGCTTTGATTGTTTAGTATTTTAGTTTTGGAGGTTTTCGGGAAGCGTAAACTCAACGCCATATGTTTTATTGATCGAATTGATCGAAAAAGGTAGAAGCAGTAAAAATAATCCATCGTTTGGGGTGTGAGCTTACAAATGCATCCATTTTTTTGTTTTTGTGGTAGATTGATGTGGTTCAAATGTATGATGTGCTGGAATTAAGTTTAATTAAATAATGTAAATGTGTTTTCTTCCCGATTGTTGTTGTTCACATTGTCCAATGGAATCTTTTTGGAATAGAAGTGGGTACTTGTTTTATTAGCAGGTGATTTAATGATCAGCCCCCGAAACAAATAGTTCACAAAATTAATTTGCATCTACGATCAACTTATAATATCTTAAGTTTTATTATACGAGACTTATTCGAAATACTCAAAACCATGTGCTTTCACGGTTGGTTGCATTTGATTGCGTATAATTGAAGATTATCGTGCTGTTGGGGAATTGGTACAGTAAATTTTCAAAATTGAAGGTTAGTTTTTGGTTTTCTGCTCCATCAATTATTTACCAAAGCTGTGAATAGGAAGACAAGATTTAACTTACTTGTAGGCTATTTGTAGCAAACAAATTGCACAACCATTAATTCTCATGGAAGTAACCTACTGAATGGACCATGGTTCGTTGCGCCTGTAATGGACCATTTTTAGCATCGTTTACTTTTGTACTTCGAGTGTGTCCCTTTCTTCTCGTTCGCTGTGACTATTTTGATCACAAAAAAGAACAAGCGGCGGTACGAAGGATGTGATGAACGGTTGAAATGAAAAGGCTCTTTACAGCGAAGTAAATTATTATGGTCAGGATGAGGTCATCCGCTGTACATCGTGGCCCAAGTTCTAGATTTTGTGTTGTGGTTTAGAGCGTTGCTGTGCATCCTCCCGTAGATGGTGGCTTCACGAAGGACGAGTGTTGAGTTTAATGTAGACCATTTTAGTCACAAAATTCCGTCCTGTAAATGGTGAGCAAGTTGAAATTTAATTATAACAAATGTGCTTTGAAGAATGTAGCGCAATCTTTGTTCTGCTGTTTGCATGGGTAGATTGCCCCAACCATGTACAAAGCATACAGCACATTTTAACGATGTTTTTTTTTTTGCACGAGCATAACTTACAAAACATCATTACAGCTAGCCGTGTAAAATGCCGTCTCTCACACGGGGATGTGGGTGAGATGTATTCAAATAAAAAAGCAACTGCATAAAGATCCTCCACTAGCAGGAGTGTAGCACGTTTTGTTGCTTCAATCACAATTGCGCTCATTTTGCTGTCACCGCCACCTTAGTTTGCCGCAACCTTGCCAACGACAAAGTTGAGCTGTCAAAAGTTTTACGCGCGTGTTTTTCCCTCGGTCGCGTCGGAAGTGCTCTTTTAACTAGCTAGCTGAGAATTCCGACTAAGTTCTTGCCTCTTCCGTCGGTGGATTATGTTTCTTGGTGGGTGCGGAAAACACGAACAGCGAAAGTGTCCACTGACCGTGACCATGGGTCTAGCCTTCAAGGTTATCGTTTCGCGTGGCAGTATGCATCACAATACGGTGTAACCGCCATGACGGCGTACCCGCCCAATTCTGCATCATTTATTTAACCGAAACAGTACGAAAGTAACGAAATGTGTGCGTGTGTGAAGAAAGATTCCGAATGCGAGCAACTCTGCGTCTTTCATCCTGTGGTTCCTTCGGTGAAGGTGAACATTTCGCGAGGAAGAAATAAACTGCGTTAAGTCTGCGAAAGACCGTGGTGGCATTCCAGAGCAAGCGAAACTTTCAACACCGGCGGGCAGTGCGTTTTTGGGAGTGTGTCGAGCTGTGCGAAACGAAGTGTTCCTCAGTTCCGTTCCAACACGTGAACTAACAATGTAACTTTTCCACCGGAGGTAATAATGTTAGAAGTCATTTGATCATCATCCCCGTTGAACTTGGTTCCCGCGTAACGTGTGCTTCCTTTTCCCAGCTATCTGGTAGTTTGTTGGATGGACGACGGTTGAAATGCAAGAACGCTGACACTTCATTACATTAGACGTGGTCTCCGGGCCTCTTGTGCCGAGTGTAGATCATTACCGCGAAGCACTCCTTGTCCGCCGGTTGCGTATAGCCCGACAGGCAAAAGTTTTGTTGGCTGTAAAACCGTCCGTCCTTTTCAAGGTTTATCGTTGGCTCCTTCGATGAAATGTGTGTGTGTGTGGATAATTTGAGGTAAAGTAAGTTTTGTTAGAATGTTGCTGATTTAGTTTTTAAGGGCTATTAAGAGCAGTACGCTTCGGTTTTCATAGAGGCCGACTCGGGAACCGATTACGGTTGTATCTGGAAGTTTTGTGTCACAATGTGAGCGAAGTGCATTTGCATTCGGGTAATTATTGGGTAACTTTTGGGATTTTTTTTTTAACGGAATGAAGGATTTTTTTTTTTATTTTCGTGGTAGTTTAAGATCGGATTCAATTAAACTACCGAAGTACACTATCTACTACGAACCACATAATTTCTCCAGGGCGTGTGGAGAAGGAGAATGAACCACGAGCTAACTGAGCTGTTTGACGATGCAGACGTCCTGACGGTTGTCAAAGCCGGAAGGATACGCTGGTTGGGGCACGTGATGAGGATGCCGGACTCATGCCCTGCCAGGAAGGTGCTCGTCAGCGACCCGTTCGGCACGAGGCGCAGAGGAGCACGGTGGCTTGATCAAGTGGAGTCAGACCTGAGGGATATCGGATGCAGCCGGGGGTGGAGGAATGCAGCCAGCCATGTTTCCTGGAAACGAATTGGACGCCAGGCTCTGTCTACTAGACGTGTTCCGTAGGAGCAGGCCAGCAAAGAAGAAGAAGACCACATAATTTAAAATTAGGGTTGTTGTGCAAAGGTCATATCTGTCCTCGTTCCTTCTTGCAACTGGGGACTAAAAACATTTTGTGTTCTGACCTCCTACAATACCTAATGGATGACAATCTGCGTATTGAATCATTACAACTGAAGAGTCAGCTAGTGAATTTCGGAGAGGGAGGATCGAAGTTTCGGAATATTCGACATTTGAACTTAGTTGAGGTGTGTTTTGAAGTGTTACATTACTGACCCATGCTTGCCCTATTATGAGTCAATCATTTATCCCTCAAAATTTGATTCCAAGATGCTTTACAGTCATCTTACATACGAGAATGTTTGAAGAAGATAAACCAATGGATTTTTAATACTAAATGACGTCATTTATAATCTATAACTAGTGTAATGTGATAGGCGGCCCACGCGGTCAAAGTTTTTCGAATGAGGAGAGTTTGTTCCACTGAATTAAATCGAAGACGAGATTGAAACATACTAAACGGTATCATTTTAATCGTCCAGGTGATCATTGAAATTGACCGATCATAGAATCGACGAAGGTGTTTAAGATAAATTTACTGTCGAATAGGCTGAAGAATAAATGTTGTATATATTGTAAATATTAAATTTAGTAAATAGCATAAGGTAGGTTAGATAGATGAGATAGATTAAGTCCTGATAGGCATGTAAAATAATGTATGGGTTAACTCCTTTCATGAAAGCAGCTTAGCTGTCCCTCCACTACCAGAGTAAATATCTGATCCAGTAAGGCATAGTCCTTTTGACATATTTTCACATATTTCGAAAATTCGATAGAAAACCACAGTGTAAACACTTTCTAGAAGGAAACTTGCAATTGTGTTTAAAAACGAACCAATATATCTAAAATAATGTAATTGTAAAATCAATTAAATTTTTTTCTTAAAAAAAGAGATAAATTTACTTAAGTGCTTGGCGTTTTGTTCGATTCTACCGGTACAGAACTATTTCTTTTCCCTAAAATTTGAGGGAATTTCAACTAATTTCATGTTGTATAATTTTTAAGGTTTATATAACTATTCGTTTGTTTAACAAACAACTTCGGTTATTTATGTACTTCTTATTTGGTAGTTTGGTCATTAGATGGACTACTTTCCGTTAGAAATAATTTATATTTCGTAAGATGTTTAGCAGATATGCTCCACCTTGATAATTTTGTTTTTTAAGGTCACGTGCATCCCAAGACTTTCTGAGGTTGTAGAGCCAAAGAAGAGGAAGAGGTTTGATAGATAACGTGAGTTTTAATATAAAAATTACTAGAATTCATTTTTTCATGCGATAACCTTGTTACCTTGTGCTGTATTGCTGTATGCTGTCTGTTCAGTCTTAATCAAAAAAACAAAACAACAAATTCAAACAAACGAACGGTTTCACGTGCCCGTAACGAATGATCTTTTTCGTGTGTGCCCAATGTGCATTAGAAATTGCATCCGATGAAATGTGCCGATTCTGGTTGAATTATTCAACACCATTGAACATGCTGATCCGTGGCAGAAAAGTTCGAATTTTAGTCACCGATTTGTCACCGCTGCACGGTAGAGTGCACCGTACCAAATCGCGATACACGGTGTCGATCCCTCGTGATATTAACATATGATTGTTTTATCTGTATCATCCGGTATGTAGCGTTCCGTAGCTGGACCTAGTGACTGCAACGGGGTTTTTTTGTTGTTGTTGCTCTGTGGTGAAGTCGTTTTTTTCCATCTGACTGCGATTGCGTGTGCAGCAGAGAGGTGCAACGTGTCGATATTCCTTCGGGAACATGCCGCTCTCAAAATTCAGAAGGTACACGGTGATTTCATTCCGGAACCACTTGCTTATTCACCGGCTAATGCCACTAATCGGACGACGGTAGAATCCTTTCCCGCCTGGGACATTTGTGCATGGGGAATATAAAAGCTACCGACAGAGGAACTGGCTCGGAATGAAAATTCACACGAGAGGTTTGCATGGTATTTTAATTTGCTCTAGCTTCTCGTGCTTCTGTGCTGTTCACGTGCACGGTGTCAGGATGCCGAATGGTGCGAATGGTTCATGGTTTACTTTTTTTTAGAAATGCTATATGTTTTAGAATAGAACACAGTTTTGGTTTGTTTTCTGTGCCGGTTGTTCATAAATGCAACCGCCACGCAGTGCTGTTTGACTGCAATCGTAACGATAGGCACCGGACGGAAGATTCGTTGTTTTTATTGCCTTGTATTTGTTGCTGTTTGTGTCCCTCCACAAAGGAGATTCGTATTTATATCGACATCAGAGTCCTGTTCCCGGTCTTATAGCCGTGACAAAAATTGTACTTCAAAAAGGCACCTGGCCGTTGGCCAACAACTTGCCCGCTCGTCAATGTTTTAATATGGCGGAACGGTTTTCGGTAGCACTTTGGACCACACGCCGCGTTCAGTGAGAGGAAAAAGGTGGGTTCTATTGCTGCTGCACGCGAACGGTGCATAGAGTTGGGCATGGAAACATCTAACCAAAATGTAGAAGAAAAAAAGATCAAATATGTTTTATTCATGAGTCATTTTCACGATTATGAATATTCAATTTTCAACGTTTTTGAGAACCCACCGATGTGTTTCCGGTAACTGGGAGCAAAAATGAAAAAAAAAAATCCATACCAAACGCTATCGGACGACCATGGAACGAAATCGTTATAAGGTTATCTGCGGCGATAGCTTAATGTTCGAGTAGTATTAAGCATGGTATGATAATTTAAAGGAAAAAGCACACCACGATCTCTATTTCAAATTGGAACAATTTATTGAAACAAAGAGAACGATAGAAAGGATGAAAGTTAACGGCTGTGATGAGGGTTTTTTGGACGGAAGATTCGTTGTTTTTATTGCCTTGTATTTGTTGCTGGTGTTTGTATCCCTCCACAAAGGAGATTCGTATTTATATCGACATCAGAGTCCTGTTCCCGGTCTTATAGCCGTGACAAAAATTGTACTTCAAAAAGGCACCTGGCCGTTGGCCAACAACTTGCCCGCTCGTCAATGTTTTAATATGGCGGAACGGTTTTCGGTAGCACTTTGGACCACACGCCGCGTTCAGTGAGAGGAAAAAGGTGGGTTCTATTGCTGCTGCACGCGAACGGTGCATAGAGTTGGGCATGGAAACATCTAACCAAAATGTAGAAGAAAAAAAGATCAAATATGTTTTATTCATGAGTCATTTTCACGATTATGAATATTCAATTTTCAACGTTTTTGAGAACCCACCGATGTGTTTCCGGTAACTGGGAGCAAAAATGAAAAAAAAAAATCCATACCAAACGCTATCGGACGACCATGGAACGAAATCGTTATAAGGTTATCTGCGGCGATAGCTTAATGTTCGAGTGGTATTAGGCATGGTATGATAATTTAAAGGAAAAAGCACACCACGATCTCTATTTCAAATTGGAACAATTTATTGAAACAAAGAGAACGATAGAAAGGATGAAAGTTAACGGCTGTGATGAGGGTTTTTTTTTTTGTAAATGGCCTATCATAGGAACTCGCCGCTAATCCGCTTCCTATCAGTGCTTGTTCAAATTGTTCGATTGAGATTCACGTGGACCCATGTAGGGAAGGGAACTATTTTGCGACATGGTGCGATTTTGTTATAAAAATGCATTGAATGGTGGGATTGTATTAAACATTTTTGAGGTCTACCTTGTACAATGAAATTGAAACATTTTTGAACTGGATCAAAACTAAAAAATAGCTTTACCTAGGTCAAATGCCACGCTAGTTGCATAAGTTGGTCTATTTGCTATAATCCACTTTTAATAACACATGTTGCCCTTATCCGGATGAGATTTTGACGAGTGAGTCTAAAATAGAAAGCATAGGAAGCACAGCTCACGTAAAATAGATCTCGCCAAAGTTAGTGTAACTCGCTTAAGCTGATCTGACTCGTTTCGTTGTTGGTAAAAGGGTAGAAATTAAATTACTCTAAAGCATCACACGTACGCAAATGAAACGATGAGTCCAACACACCAAGCATCATCATCATCCAGTGTGAAGTCAAGCAACCTTCCAGGGATTATTCCATCGGACACTCACGCACACACACACACACACACATCCCCGTGGTCACGTGAGGTGTCGTAAATAGTACAAACGAAATGCTATTTTGAAATTGAATAAATATAAATTCTGCTACTTTATGCATCTTTCCCTGTTTGGAAAACGCCCACAGTGTGTATGTCTGTTTTGTTTTGTATTCCACACCAGGACGATTTTGTGTGACATTTGCGTAAAATACTTTCCCCTGGTGCAAGTCCTTTGAACCTTTGAAATGAGTGGCGCAAAGTCGGAAAGCGTTGGCCAGCGTGTTAGCATCTGGTTCGGACTGGTTTTCCGCACACAGATACGCATGTCGATCCGTGGCGACGAGTTGTGAAGGTTAGCTATATTTCGGTAGGTCCATCGGTTCCCAGACACATACACACACACACGAGAGATGGAGATAGCGCAGCATTTTCATTTCGCTACTCCCAACTCAAAAGGACTCGGGGATTACGTGCATAGTTTCCGGCTTGGGCCGTGTGTTGTATGCAGTAAGTTGGTTGTTTTGTCGTAACGATGGCTGGCCGGAGAAGAAAAGCTGAACGTGAAATTTATCCACCCGACGCGCACCATCATCCATGTGAACTGCAATTTGACACGCAAGAGGCACCGCCGGGTGCGTTTCGGGACGGACGGTAAGTACGAGAATAGAATTAATTGTATCCAGTTTTGAGTGTGCCACTATGGAATGGAACGAAGCGCGCTAAATTTAGTGTCCCTGGAAGTTTGTATGGACGGTGTCTATAGTCGATTGCATGTAGATAGAAGGACAGAGGACCAAGCCATCCAAACCTATGGGTACCGGTATCACCGACGTTGGAGGTTTAGTAGGTCACAAAACAAAGTTAAAAAAAATACACTAAAACGATATTCTGCACGATGGTTCTGAAAGACTTTCAAAGGGAGAGTTTTAAATCGGAGTTTGGACGTTTTGGGAAAGATTCGTTCGCACCAAAACTCTGGTCAAACGATAGTCAGCTACGAAGGAGGTACTTTGTACCATTCCAGGCACACTGCTCTGAGTGGAGTGGACGTGAACGTGCCCCCTCTTTTTTTTTTTGGTTTGTTTACAGTGGTAGATGTGCCACATTTGGCAGCAGATGTGTGCGTATGCAGACAGCATACAATATTGGGTCCTTGTTTTCTGTCGGCACCGGATATAGAACGGGCGTGATATTTATTAAAGGAGTTTCCAGTTTCATTAACCGGATCCTGCCACTTCGGGTTGGAGTGTAATTTCGTTACGACGAACCGTGCCAACGCTGTTTGGAGCCACTGGTTTCATGCAAGTTGAAATAAATCAAAGTCAGTTTAAGATATGGTGGTCGGTATAAGTTCTAGTGGGACATAATGGTTTTGCCGTTTGTCGTCGTGAGCTGTAGGAGGATTTTGGCCGGATATAAATAATTGTGCACGAAATTGAAAGGAAGTAAATCCGATTTTATTGTGGCAAATGTAAGATTATTCGAATAGTGGGAGAACAATGGTTATTCTAAAAAGTTTTTCTAATGAAGGTCGAAGATATCGAGTTGTGCCAGACTAAGGCCTACCATATCTCGTCTTGTGTTATAGAACTCAATTGGTTCGGATGTTTGATGTCTGCTCGAGGCATCATCTAATATCACATAGGTACAACATGAGTATAATACAGAATAGTAAGGTCATGTGCCATCATGTCCATGATTTATTGTGCCATCATGTGTCGGAAATCTTGTACAATGCATTAGAAACAAATCAACTAGCATTAAAATGTTTTAGCAAGGAATTAGCAAAAATATGAACTATAAGCTTAGTTTTACCAAGAATTTTTCTTTTAGAATTTTTCTTTTAGAATAGAATAGATTTTTTATTTTCTTTAACACTGTTAGAGATCACTATATCCTCTCTTTCACCACTCTTTCTTTTTTAAAATCGACCAAAGGATGTTTCACAATTGTACACTAAGTCAAAATAGTGATAAATTCGGCGATTCCTGCATACCATTCTAAGTATTTCATCAACTCGGTTGTGTCATATCTTTCAGCTAGCTCGATTCATCGGCTCTGGCGTTTGTATAGTCTTGTTTATCTTTAGTAAGTTCGAGCAAAATTTATGAAAGAGTCGATATCATTATTCCTTGTTATATTGCTGGTATCCAAAAGAAGAAGACTAAAAGGTTATTTATCATATCGGATCGTTTTTAAGTGCGTGTTACGAATGGAGGCTTTCTCCAGAACTTCAACAGCAATATCCACTATCAACCAAAATAATGTAAGCTTACACCACAGTCGCTTTCTTTGAGGTTTATTATTAATTTTTAGGAAAAAGATGTAATTATTTTAAACTTACCTTTAGCTGCAGCTAACTGCTTTATTGAGAGTGCAACAGTTGTTTGCACTTTCTGTAGGCGCAGCATTATTAACGATTCATTTCCATTTCCTTATATTAAGATTAAATGGGAACGTAAGGTTAAGTTGTTAATTTAAAGCGAAAAGTTAATTCCCACCCTTCAATTGCAATTAACCAGACCAGCTTTAAGGCAGAACACATTTTTTTTTTTTGCATTGCTTTAAATTCAATCATTTACCTTCTTCGCACGATCGAGCTTTGATAACCCGATTAGAAAAAGCGATTACTGCGCGACTTAAAACTTAACACTCGGTCCCGGTGCCCACGCTTGCTCAGCCATTCACCTCAGCTGCCGTCAGCAAAAGCACTCGAAGAGACATTAATTTTATTTCACTTCACACGTGATACTTGAAGCCTTTTGCGAACGACCCCGCTCTGCCTTCCTTCGGCCGGTTTGAAATCGGAACCGCCTGGTAACTTTTCTACTTCTCCACGCGGTGGTTTTCGGCTGTTTTCGGTGTTGGTGCGTCGTGAAAGAAGTGAAGGTGGCAGCATAAAGTGTATGGCACGATAATTTGCATCGTTAGCCACCGCCTTGTACGCAATCATCGTAAAAATGTTACTGTGCCAAATTTTTAATGACCCCTCGCGAAATGTTTCTCGTTACGAATTCGCGACCGGGAGTGCAACTTATTCCTTCCCGACGCGCACAACACCACACCACACTCCACAATCCGAGAAGAGGCTCCCTCTCACCGGTGGCACTGTTTGGCTGCTGGGTTGATTTCCGTTTCACGTTTTTCTTCTTGTGCAAGTCTTACGTCCGGGGGATTCCTGAAAGCTTTGCCAGGGATAGAATTTGTGGTACGCGGTAGCTGGCAAAGGAGAGAGTGTGCGGCGAGGGAAAAGTTTGTACCCCCGGAACTCATCTCTCGGTGGAAGACGGAAGACATTCGTTGGAAAAAGAATCCATTAAGCTTCCAGACAATCTCATTTGATTTTGCTCTCCTTTGGATTCTTGTCGGTTTTCGTAGGTAGATTTTTTTTTAAACCAGGACCGAACCAAAAGTGCAACCAAATTACGGTAATTTTCCGTTACCAGGCTATTGCCTGGTGAACTTGTTCGTGTACCGTAACCTCTTGAAAAAAATCTTCCCGCCTTGGTGACGGCGTCCCAACGGTTAGAAAGCACTACCTCAGGTATGGTGGTTAGAAAATCCTTAAAAATCCCTGGAAAATTGTTCCCGCCCTGTCTCCACCCCATACCGAATGAATTCTTTTCCTCAACAATGCTTTCAGCAAATCAGCGTAACATGCCACCGTTGCTTTGTAAGTGTGGTTACTTAAGGGTAAAGAAATAATTAATTAAAGCATCACGAGCGAAAGCGAAGCATCTCTCTACGCTTCCACTGTTGGGTTCCTGTTCGGGGGAAAAAACAAAAATGCTTTCGTGAGCCAAAGGGAAGACAAAACTTTTTTCGCCCCGGTTGCACGGTGAAACGTGGCGGTGCACTTCCGTGGTGCGAAAATGGGTGCATATCGTGTAAATGAGTAAGGCAAACATAAATTACCGCAATAAATCGCACGCCTTTCGTTGCAGGGATGGTAGGTTGGCTACCCTTCCATTGGGCTTATGCAGTTTTACGAGGCAGTTTGCAGCAATAGGTCAAACATTTCGTTGTGTGTTTTTGTTTTTTTTTAAGGGAAGCAGAACGTGGCAATATGCATATGAAAAATGGTGGCAGAATATGGAACGTTAATAGAATTATCAGTCACGAATGAAATGGAATTTAAAAGTGGGTCCACACACCAGGAATAGCATTACACTCGACTCGTACCTTTGGAAATGGAGAACGTTCGAATTGGTCATGTTTTCTAGTGCCGCTGTTGTAGCGAAAAACCACGTTTCGTACCTGTTGTGGTCGGTAATTTGGGCAAAAATGTGGAAGGGTTTACATTTTCCTGGTACTATTTAGTCACGACCTGCACACATTTTAGGCCTTTACAAACGCCGCACAACGGGAATCAAGTGCTGTAATCTCGAGCACTTTTGAACCAATTTGCCCGGCTCGCATTGCGCGGCCCGTGTACGGCTGTTAAAGCGTGCTGCTTAAAAGGGTTAGTAGAGGTTGAGAGAAAAAAAGTGTTTCACACAGCCGGAAGGTATACCGAGACAGGAAGGTTGTGTAGATAATAATTTCGTTCACTTTATGCACCACCCGAAACTACTAGCTTATGGTTTTTGGGTTTGAGATAGAAAAGTTTAGCTTCGTATACCGTCGCCCCGCCGTCGTAGGTCGATTATTGAGGGAGGCGCCAAGACGTGATTTTAGCAACAG
This sequence comes from Anopheles maculatus, assembly GCA_002091835.1. NCBI lineage: Eukaryota > Metazoa > Arthropoda > Insecta > Diptera > Culicidae > Anopheles > Anopheles maculatus. The sequence goes on from KZ061648.1 coordinate 56,425, forward strand.
AGAGTGTATGTGTTGCGCCCTAGAGCAACAGGAAAGGTATGTATAAAAAGTGTGTATGTGGCCGCTATTAAAAGCTAGACGGAAAGCGACGGAAAAGCATACCAGCCATGTTCCGGTTTCGGTAGACCGGTTCGTGGGTAAGTGGAAGCTAGAATGATCGCATACCAAGCAAAAGAAAGCAGGTGTCTATTTGACATCCTGTAGGTACGGGTAAGAAAAACTTCCTCCTACGGCCAAATGGAAGTATTTCGGTAGCATCTCCTACACTCGAAAGACGATTTGCTAACCACCACCAAAAGAGCTCGTAAAGAAGGTTTATTTATTGAACTAATTCGCCCACCCGCCCAAAGGGAATGGACTTCAAAGCAATGTTTCGGTAAACAGAGCTAGAGTCATGTTGTGCTGCGCGCGGTACAACTGTGCACAGTGTAGAACGTATCGTTTTCCTTCGCTTGTGTACCGAGCATGAAAGATGGAAATGAAATTAGAAAACCAATTAACTACTGTTTCTAATTGATTCGTGCGTGTGTGTGTGTGAGTATGCTGGCTTGTGTTTGGAGATAGTACAAAGTAGTGATAGCGTAAATGGATGATGGTCCAAACAGTCGACCTCATGCTTTATCAAAGATAAAATGTCAGAACGTATCGTTCTGTAAATGGAAACTGATACGCTTCCGGAAGACTGCTTCCTTTTCAATAGCAGCACTGCCTCTCACTGGTCAATTGGCTTAGAAAATGTGGTAGCCTGTTTTGGTTGGGAGTTTTTACATTGTATTCATACCCGGAAATGGTGCCAAGTAACCTTTTTAAAATATTTAATTGCGGTTCACAGCGTTTTATGTGTATGCGCCTGGAAGAATGCAATGTAGGGTTTTAATCGCAAGATGAGATCACCCGACCCAAACAATTGGGAGTACAGACTCCTCGAACAAAACCCGTATGATGCGAATAGAAGTTACAAAAAAAAAATACATATATTGCTTACCTTCCTTCAGGTACAACAGTAAGCGTCTCTTTGGTAGTGATGGTTAAGTTCAATGTATCAGTACTGTGTATATCTACCATTCGTTTCCGATTTGAGTGATGTTCCTTGAAATGCCATTTTGCTTCTAGGCAGTGAAAAACTGCTAAACAAACATGACAAGCGTTTGGCGTGGAGAGAAAATAATTTTCTTTAACATACTTGCGCTCTACATTTCATCCGGCAAGGGACGAATGATTGAAGTTGGTGCAGTTGTCATCGCTGTTGTTGTTGTCATCGTCGTCATTGCTTGGTTGGTCGGTCGTTGCTCGGAAGAGAATAAAAGTAAAAGCATTTCAACTTCTTTCCCAGTCTCCCGGTGGCTACCACTCTGTCCCGGGTTGAACTTCACAACAACGACCATTTTCTCCTGGGCCCTATCGTACAGATTCAGCCGTAGCTTGGAATGGCGCAGGAAAGAGTTGCAAGTATCGCTTCTTCACGAGTTGTTATATGAAAGTTGTCTGTTGCTTTTTTTTCTACAGCCGCTGTTGCAATCAAATCATCTACCGCCGCTCACAGGGACTCTGGTGACGCAGACGGATGGGGGCAGCAACAATTTGCCAACGGCAATGTCAGCAAAATTGTGTCATCTTACCGGATGCTGCTACCGATGATATTGATCTTTACCACGCTCGTCGGTTTCTAGGTATCCTGCTCTCGTGCACCAGGGTGTGTGTGTGTGTGTGTATGGGTGTAGTATGAAGCACACCGTACATACTATTGTAAATCTTTGTTTATTGTTGATATTTCTTGAAGAATGTTTACCATCGGATGGGGTTAGGCCTGAGCTAAGGGGAACGTCTCGCAGTAAACGTTTAGTAGCAGTTTGAGGATGTAGCAATGGTACTGTACAGATGGGAGTTCTAAAGTTTGATCAACAACGTTTGCACTCGTGTGAAGAAATACTGCAGAATAAGCAACTTTTATTAATCGTTCATCGATTTTGCTACAAGTTTTTCTATCAATCTTTTTGTGACATCTTTGAATGTACCGTGGTTATATGTAAGATAGAAGTAAGACTTTTTTATTTACCTTCATCGGGAATGATTTGGACATGGAAAACTTTGCTTGTATTTCTTTTAGATTAAATATTACTTTAAAACAGTAAGTGTATTAAAACCATGCTAAAACTCGAGAGATAGTAAGGAACGTGACTAAAGGATTATCTGCAACGATCCGGACTACTGTAATTTATTCAATGGAAAGTTTGAACGCACTAGCCAGCTACCTACCATGCGCTGATTGACGTACCGGTTTTTTGTCTGTTTGATTCAGTGACGACAGAGATGAATAATTTCCGAGAATCCCGCTAATCTTCAGCTTCGGTGTATCAAACCAAACGCCATTTGTGGAAATGTAACCAATCTGCTGCAATGCTGTGCCTAGTCCGGTTTAAATTGAGATCGAGAAATTTCGGCTCCATTTTCTAATTAAAATATTTTCCCTACGAGACTCATGTTGGTCTTTGCCCGAGCGCGCCGCCTATACTGTTCAGGCGTTGGGATGTAAAATGATTCTCTCCGCACAACTCTTAGTATCTATGCGAACTGTGCAAAACCGTGCCTGTGCTTGTTTCGGTTAACTGGTCTCCAGCAGGCGGAAATACGCCTCCATGCCTATGGACAAGACAATGCAAGACACTCCGAACGCTGGTTCCGGTTCTATTGTGGTTGGGCTTTTTTGAAGGCAAACCCCCCGACTAGTTGAACAATTTACTTTATAAAGTATAACAAAAAAAAAACCACCGCTCACACGCCCTCTACGAAAATTTTAAACTCAAACTTTTGTTTTAGAAGCGGCGACGTGAAAGTGTGCAAAAATGTGCTCCTTGGGTAAAATTATGGCCAGTTTTACGGTGGTTAAATGCCCCGGTTTCTACCACATTGTGCAACAGCGCACAACGGTGGATAGTAGGAGGTAGGAATGCTATGTGTCGCGAATTGCTTATGAAACCCGTTGGAAGCTGTATGCACTACTGCACCGCACAAAGCTTCACCTCAGGAAGGTTGTATAGAAGAAAGTTGTTCAGCTCATTAATTAGCGAATTTTCGCTGGGGTTAAACGTCCAATTTATGTTCAACTTTATGCAGGAGAACGAATCTATGCTATGGTTTGGTTTTCCAACAAAAAAAAGTTTTAAATATAAAATCATTACAAGGGATGATGAAGTTGAGGGTTTTTAAGTTGAGGATTTTATATGTACAGTTTAATTTAATAATTCGTCAAAATTTATAATGCGCTTGAAAATGTGTCATCGTTAATTCTATCGATTTTTAATGTCTGCGCTAGCTTCGCTCTTAAAGACGGTCCGAAATTAATGTTCGCTATCGTTTCCTTGAAGCTTTGGCATACTTTATCGTTACAATTTTTGGCACAACTTGGCAGCGACTGGATACTTCATTGCTTTGCTTCGGCAACTAAACTAAATCCCCGGCTCTCCTTCTGCATTTGACATAATCCTGGACAGCTGAACCAACACAACATCTTTCCGATGAAGGATTTTAGGGCATCAAATAATAGCACAAAAAAGGGAACTTTTTGTATCAGCTTCTGCACTCGGATAGCTTCTGCAAGATAGGATGCAAAAAAAGCGATTGTTTCGTCAGGTTTTTCGTAGGAGATAAAATGAACCACTTTTTTTTGGATGTGCTGACTGACTCATCTCCCCCAAAGTTTTGTTTATGTTTGTTGCGGTAAATGACTTATGGGAGCGGAGGCGAGGGGATCATTTTTCCCTGATCTCCGCTTATAATAAATCATTGCAACAAATTGAACGACGACATCCCCATACACATACACGAAATGGAAGACAAAACAGTAGAGAAAGCGAGAACCGCACAACACTATCCGCACCCAACCGGTACCCGGCCTGGATAGAGGGCGAATAGTTCGGGCGTGGAAAATGTGTTTATCTTTGTTTTTCCGCCATGGAAAAGTTTGAACACCCAGCAGAAGAATCCCTGCAGCAACGTTGTCGAGAAGACATTGCAAGTATGACCTCCGAACGGGACTGAAACAGAAGTCCAAGAAATAGTACTCGCCCACAAGCAAGGAATGTGAGGGAGAAGTGTAGAGTGTTACGTTTTTTTGCTTTACAATAAAAAAAAACGGGGCCAAGTTTTGCTGCGCTAAGGAGACAATCGGGACCGGAAACCCAGAAGCTGCCCGAGTGAATGCAAAGCACTTGGTGTGGCGCGTCTTGCATTGAACGCTTGCAAGTAGCTGCAGAAATATAAAACAGTTTCGTAAAATTGATTGACTTTAGTTTGGAACTTTTTTAACAACTTTTTAACATAGATCCGGCGCTGAGGACAAGCAGTGTGGTGGCCAGTGACGAGGAAAGTTTTGTGCTGAATGGGGTTTGTTTTTGTTTCGGACTGTTTTGCAACGTTGCTTGCAGTCAAGTAATTTCAATGAGCATATTTTAGATGACAGCTGTATGGCTAAGAACGAATTCATCCACTCGATGCGGGATAGGATTTGAATGAGCAAGAATGATTAGGTTTGTGTCGCTTTGATTGACATTCATTTGTTGTAAAGAAATTGTTTTGTTTTTCGTGAGGAACAATAGTTGACCAGATTTATATTAATTTGTGTTTGTGGATTACACGACCTTAGGCGAGTTGGAATAAGCATTGCATATTGTGGTACATTTTCTAACAAAAAAAAAGTGTTCTTAGTGTAGTTTCTCCGATTAATTAGTGAATTTTAGTTGAAACTAAACTTTTGCTCCAAACTGCTCTGCCTTTGAAGAGTTTAGTTTTCGATGTCTTCTACCTTTTTCCTGCTTTATAATGAGTGCTCGAAAGTAGTAAAACGTGAATCAATTTATCAAAAGGTACGAAGAAAGCATCGCATAAAGAAAAATCATACTTGCACTGTAGCAGAATTCACGTTCTACTAAAAAAGTAGAACTAACCACCTCAATCCCATCAGTAGCCGTACAAATAGCATCCCCGATAAAAACAACCATTCTCTGCATGTATCTATCTCCCTCTCTCAAGCTATCTCCTATACAAAACGATCTTCCCATCCTTCTCTCTCAGCTCTCTTATCCATTGATCCTCCTCGGAGATCTTAATGCCCAACACAGCACCTGGGGTTGTCCCCTTACCAACTCCCGTGGCAACCTCTTAGATAGTATATACCCTACCGTAGATTTACAAGTCCTGTACAACCAAACCCCAACCCGCGTTTCCCCTACTGACGGGAAAAGCTCCATCCTTGATTACTGTGTGGTATCATCTTCCATGGCACCACAGTTCCACATAGACGTTGACAGAGACACACACAACAGTGACCATTTCCCACTTTTCATTCGCAGTACCTTTCACTCTCAGCCATCGCTCGTACGTCCTCGTTGGAAGTATGAGGAGGCTGATTGGGAAAAATACCAAACAGAAATCCGCTTCAATCTTCCCCTTGACGAAAACCCTCCCATTTCCCGCTTCATACAAACCATAGAAACAGCAGCTTCCCTTAGTATCCCCCGTACCAAAGGCAATACATCCCCCAATAGAAATGTCCCCTGGTGGAATGAGACAGTCGCGCAGGCTATTAAAGTCCGCCGCGCTGCTCTACGCCGATTCCGCCGTGCCAGCCATATCCCTGACAATTTTTTCACACCCATACTAGCTGAACGGTATCGGGAAGCTAATCGCCTTGCCAAAGAAGCCATCCGTACAGCGAAAGAGAGTAGTTGGAATCAGTTTGTTGCTGATGTCAACCCTCTCTTGACCTGTAAGGAGCTTTGGCGGCGGGTGAGTGTGCTCTCGGGCCGCAACCAACGCTCCCATGCTCCCATCATTCTAAATCAACCCTCCGATCCCACCTCCACCATTCCTGCCGATGAAGTACCTGAAGCGTTTGCAAAACACTTTGCAAACGTTTCGGCTACAGACAATTTTTCTCCACAATTCCGTAGACGCAAACTCACCACAGAACAAATCCCCCTTCCCCAAGTAGATGCCACTAACCATAGATACAATAGACCTTTCTCAATAGCAGAACTAAACTGGGCCCTTAGAAAATGTCAGGGCAAATCTTCAGGCCCTGACAATGTAGGTTATCCACTCCTTAAAAATCTTCCCCCGCATGCCAAACTAACACTCCTTAACATTTACAATAGTATCTGGTCCACCGGGAATATCCCGGCGGATTGGAAATCTAGCCTAACCGTACCGATCCCTAAACCTAAAAAATCCTCTAATGAAATAGACAATTACCGTCCAATCTCGCTCCTTAACTGCATAGGTAAGGTGCTGGAAAGGATGGTAAACCGTAGATTAACACAGGAACTAGAAGACCGTAATCTCCTTAGTACTAACCAGCATGCGTTCCGGTGTGGTAAAGGTACGGAAACGTACTTTGCCAAACTGGACGATCTATTAGATAAAGCCAGCAGTAGAGACCACCACATAGATCTAGCAATCATTGACCTTTCTAAAGCTTTTGACCGGACCTGGCGTCATGCCATCCTTGTACAACTGTCCCGTTGGGGCTTTGGTGGACTTTTAACCAAGTTCATTGAAAGCTTCCTCACGGACCGGACATTTAGAGTATTAATAGGAACCGAACTATCCAACCCATACACACTGGAGAATGGTGTTCCGCAAGGAGCCATTCTCTCCCCTACCCTCTTCCTTATTAGCATGGAATCTCTTTTTAGCTCCATTCCCTCAGAAATAGAAACCTTCCTTTATGCAGACGATATCATCCTGGCCTCTTCGTCTCGTTCCGCTTGCGAATCTCGTAAACTCCTTCAAACAGGGGTTGACAAGATTCGGCAGTGGTAGAGACGGACGGGCTATGAAATATCACACACCAAATCCAAAATCCTCCATATCTGCAAACACCGACGACCCATCACATACAACAAAACACCAATACCTAACACTCGGACAGCCGACATACTCGGCGTTACCTTCGATAGACGCCTTTCTTTTATTCCTCATTCCAACAGGGTTAAGAAGGAAGCCAACACCCGGCTGAACCTGTTCCGGATGCTCGGAACCGGCAAAGCTAGGGCCTCCCGCACAACCCTGAACCGCATCATCAACGCCTGGCTCCTACCCAAACTACTCTACGGCATCGAGATTGTTTCCCGCGAGAGAGCAATCTTCGAGAAGAGAGTAGCTCCCGTCTACCACACTGCCATCCGCTACTCCACTGGTGCATTTGTCACCAGCCCGATCGTTTCCCTCCTCTGCGAAAGCGGTTTCCTTCCATTTGAACTCATCATCACCAATAGACTTGTCGCAGCTGCAGCTCGAATCCTTGAGAAAGGAGTCGACGCAACTGCCCTCATTACCAGAGCTAACACCGTCCTGCAACAACTCACCAACCACCAGCTCCCTCCGATCATCCAATCCACCCGCCGGGGAATACGTCCCTGGTACCACCGCACTCCTACCATAGACTGGGAACTAAAACACCTACTCCGGGGAACCGGAAAAAGCAGCCACATCGCCAATAGCACCTTCACGCACCTGATCCAAACCAAATACCAGCACCATCACCACATCTTCACAGACGGCTCCGTTAATCGGGTGTCAGCCGGCTGTGGGATCCATTCCAACCACGATAACTGCGCCATCAAACTTCCTAACCATACTTCTATCTTTTCAGCCGAAGCAATAGCCATCCGACTTGCCGCCGAAGAAGGACTTCGGACCGACATTCCGAACGTCATCTTCACCGACAGTGCCAGTGTTCTGACCGCCCTCGAACACGGCCTCTCCAAAGACCCCCACATCCAGCTCCTTGACGACATCCCATCATCACCTGCAATAACTTTCTGTTGGATTCCGGGTCATTCCGGAATCGACGGAAATGAGAAAGCCGATCGACTGGCCAACGAGGGTCGGCTCCGTCCAGCCGAACCACACAGCGCTCTTTCACGCCGAGACACCATCCGCTTCACTAACGCAATAGTCGCTCAACACTGGAACACCACTTGGCACAACCTAGACATCTCTACAAAACTCCGCCCCATCAAGCACAACACAGCACCTTGGGATGATCCCGATTCCAGCCACATCCAACGAGTCCTTTCCCGCCTTCGCATCGGCCACACCCGCCTGACACACTCCTACCTTCTCGATAGATCCAGTCCACCACTTTGCAGCTTCTGTGGCGTCGACATTACGGTCCGCCACATCCTTACCGATTGCCATGGATACACTACACACCGAGCCACCTGCCAACTTGATACCGACCTAGCCATCATACTATCACCCGACAAACAACAGCAGAACCGCCTCATCCGATTTTTACGCATCAGCAACCTGTACCGAGAAATTTAAATTCTACGCACAATAGTTTTACCAATATAAGAATTTCATGTAATAGATTAGCCACACTCGCAATAGTTGTACCACACATGTAACAATAGACAGAAAAGAGGCGAATGAGGTCTATGAGACCCAAAGCCTCTATAAATAAACGAAAAAAAAAAAAAAAAAAAAAATTCACGTTCTGCTGCATCTCCTGCGCTGAGCTTGAAATGGAATGCAGATTAAGTACGAAGTTATTACAGCAAAGCATAGAAAAGCAACAAAAAAGGACCAGATTATCCTTTATGAAAAGTGCAGCACTGCTTGCTGCACACTCACACCAGCCTTGCCCCTTTATCACAGTCTCGATAATCCTTCCCGTTTTGCTATCAATTTTACAATCAGCCATAAAACTTTCATCAACGACACACTGGCTGGCATATTGATGGATTCAGCGCGCGATCCATAAGCAGCCCAGTAATCCCTGCTCTCCGGCAAAGTGGTGCTGTTTTTCTCTGCCCCTGAAGCCACACCACTCGGGGGCATCTATTAGTTGGCCCGCGTTTGGAAGGGTAGAATGACTCTATCAATCGAAAGGGCAGCTAAATCTTGTTCGTGTCGAAGGAAAATCTCGATGCCGGTTGGTGCTGCTGTACTGCTTGTGTGGATGCAGAGTCCGCACGTTCCAACGGGCGTCGTTTGCACACACACACTAGAAGGGAAAAGTTTTGCGTGATAATTTATCTTACCATCGTGGCGATCCTCGTCGTGGTAGGTTGAAAAACGCTGAAAAGGGGTAACACGCTTGCGAAGTGGGGTTTTTGATCAACGAACGTAAGGGGGAACCGGAATTGATGCCACTTCAGCACAAACTTACACAAACACACACACGCGTGGTGTGGCCGTGTGTACGGTGGTTATGTTGTGCGGTTGGTAAAAACAAAATCATAAAAATGAAAGCAGAGGAAGCAACTTATCCTTTCACCTCCAGGGAGCGAATGTAGGGAGGCTATTGTTTCTGTGCAGTGTTTAGTGCTTGCTGCAGGCTGGGCTGGCACATTGTTCGGGTTGGGGGCGTGTTCGATCGCGCGCTCGCGGACAGAAGCGAACACAAAGCGTGAACCGAAAAACTGCACTAATTGATAGTTTAATCAAGCGGCTGTCGGGCGTGATTTACGGTGTGTTTTTATGTGCATTGTTGGCGTTGATTGTTTTGAGAGCGTGGGGTTAGGAGAATGGGTGGCAAAGCGGAATTCCGGAGTTTGTGGTGGAAATCCGGAGTTAACACATGACGTCAAACTAGCTGAATTGTGAAACAGATTGTTTTTAGAATTTGTGAGGGTGGAAAGTGTAGAAAGAGGGTGGCTCGCTCTTACCCGCGAAAGATAAATTGATGTCGGGGGCAGTGCTTTCGGTAATCGACAAGGTTCGAAAAGAATGTTTCAATCCTTCGGGTAGAAGAATGCATCGTTTGTACAGCGATGGGAGGAATTTTCACCCATGCTTCTGAGAGCAAATTGTTTAACACAGCGAAAATGTAGACAACACAATTTGCATCCATTTTCTAATATTTATCATACTAATTTGTACAGAAGTATGTTGAGTTTTAGTAGCATTAGTAGAACATTTTCTTATTACTTTTTCTAGCTATTTCTATTTATTTCTAGCAAAATACAATCGAGTAACTGCTATCGAAGATTTGCTCTTACAATGTGTTTTATCACTGAGAAAATGTACTGCTAATAGTAAGATCGACCGTTTATAACTCCATCCAGTTTTAATATATAGCCTTACTTCTCGAGAATGACGAAAGCGTCTAATCGTTTCCAACGCATTGTGACCGTAGAATGCAAGTCCAAGGTTTTAATAAATCCGAGGCTTTATTGTCAGGTTGCCGTATCTTCGTGCAACTTTGATCCAAGAATTAAAGCATTTATCTAAACGGCGAAGAATATCTTGGATAAGATCAAAATTGTCTTAAAAAACTCCCCAAACACGACGCATGCGCAAGTTATGTTTTTGTAGGTAAGTGCGTTGGTCTAAAAGACTCCGAACAGATCTGGGACGGAATGGGAATGTTTATTAAGAAGGCGTATTTGATGTTGACTAAATGGATTCCATTTTGTAATGAATAGTGCTTTTATTTATGTTGCCATTTACAGTAGATTGATGTTTCTAATGGCTACATTAGTTAAGATTGAAGCTCGTCCTGGTATGAAACTCGTAATGGCTTTTATTTAAAGATAGCTTGATGTTCGTAGAATTTAATAGTTAGTCCGAGGTAGTCAAAATATCACGCTTATAATATTCAGACGTGCTTTACCAACATTACTACAAGATTGACAACTATGCATTAATCCTACCCGGGAATGGAATTCTTAGCTTTAAGAACTAATGATGTACATACATATCGCGCATCTGCAGGTGATAATAGAAGCATTGCTGCATTCAAAACCAAGTCACCGTACTGTGCTGCGTGTGCTTTGTTGCATCGTTACCGCTTTAAATTTCACTGTCCATTCAACACTAACACTGCAAAACTTTAACGACAATCCCATTGAGGTGTGCGCTCCATTAAATCGCGTGCATGACGATGGTTCCCGAGCAGTGTAATGATGGTTCCCGTTTGCGTTCAGTACAGCCATAGCACACAAATCACTGCACTGCACAACACAGCTTCAACACCCGCCATACCGTACTGGACTCGATGAACGCGCGTGTATATTGTGTTACGCCACCATGATTGTGCCATTTTTGTCACTAACAAACGTCAGTAGCAACATTTATTTATGCTTTCACGCGCTCGCTTTAGCTCCATCTGTGAGTGAAGCGTAACGGTAAGATAAAAAGGTGTTAATGATAATTGCCGCGATTAAAAGATATCCTACTTTAGAAACACTTGAAAGAACGAAGGTACAGGGAGGGGGGCCATTTGAATGGGTTCGGATTGAAAGGAGAAGGACAACCGGAGCGAGAACCGCTATCCCAACTGATTGTGAATGGAGGCGCCTGGTCATTTGTGGCTTTGGGGCAAGTTGGTTATTTAGTGTCCGGCGGTAAAAGGACAAACGCGATAGAGCAAAGAAGTGAAAAAAAACAAGCACGAAAAGGATTTACGAATGTCTCGTTCCAGTTGGGTATTCGGGCCTTTGGTTGCTGTGGGTTATCTTTGCTAGCCGCTGACTTCACTCTTGACCGTCATCAGGGGTTCATCGTTGTGGCGGTACGAGTTGTGGTTTGTCGGTGTTGAAATTGCTGGAAAGCTTGAATAAAGCTAACCGCCAGTGCTTGACTCATTCGCCAGTGGCCATTAGCAGCGATAGCGTCTTTATCAAACCGTCACAATCGTCCGGCAGCTTTTTTCATGCTTTTTGCCTTTTTTTCCTTTGCCGAAGGATCGTAGCCGTTCGCGCTGTAGCTGTTGGGAAGTTGTGTACGTGATGGGAAGAGGAATGAGATATTAAAAAGCGTTTCTAAACAACGTTGTTATCGGGCTGGCATAAATCTTATCTTGCGGTTAGTGGTACAACGAGGGCGCTGCCTGTTGGCATTTGTTGATACCGATGGGTAAGTGGTGTGTGAGGGATTGAAGGTACAGCTGCTGTGAGGTAGAAAACGTTGCGACAACATTACAGCGCAAACAAGTAGCGACGATAGGGACGAAAATTGGCCGTAGCCGGTTTTGTAATCGCCAAGCAAGATTATCGCTCACAGAACATTTTCCAGCATGTTTCTGGTCTGGTAGAAATGGAAGATGATCATTCATTAGAAACTGCTTTCGTGTTTTAGGATGGAATTTTTGTTCTAATATGTATATATTTCTAACTTGAATGCTAATGTTATATTGAATGTTTATAATATAATATTTTAAAAGGCTTTTTCATTTATTTGTTAATGTACCTTTTAATTAGATTCAGTTATTGATTTGCTTTAGTAAAATTTGTATGTTACTTGTTAGTACGATCGCTTTAATCCAATTAGCTCCTATGCTACAAATGACCAGGCGTCTCCATTTAGAATCAATTTAAATTGCTAATTAACTATAGAGCCAGGAAAAATTCCTTGAACCGGGATAAATGTGTTCCTGAAAGGATTTATTATCTATTTAATCAATCAATTAGTGGGTTTCATCGCAGTTGTGTTTATCATATTAATTCTTCAACCTCATTATATGTACCATAAAACTGTAATATAAAAGTTTAATTCCATATCAAGTAAAGCTTTTTACCTTACGGCGACCTAATGTATCTATGTAATATAAATCTTTCAAACCTCTTCAACTTTCCTATTAAATAAATTTACGAAATAAAATTGCAAAACTTGTTCGAATTGACAACCTTGGCTTTGGAGCAAAACGTTTATTTTCTTGAATTGTTAAATTAAAAATTTACGTGTTTCATGTTGTCTTTCATGCTGATTTTGGTCGTTTTAATACTCAAAATAGTACGGTTCTTCGATGTGTTTTCATTTTCGACACAAATCTATGTAATGATTCGCTGTAATTACTCATGTTAAATGTAAATAATAGCACAAATCTGTTTTGTGCAGGAAAAAGCTTTCAAATCTCATCCCATTGAAAACCATGAGCAGGAGGTATTCTTGCCGTGGGTGCTAAACAACCAGAAAATCAATAGCAAGCTACCACATCGTTACCGCGAACGGTGGCTGTACGTTGCCTGATGCAGCTGCATCACCGATCCACCGTCGAATGCTTACCATTGACCATTGTTTATGTTTCGCAGTCACACCTCTCTACCAACCCATTCGCCACCAGCTGTCGACTATAGTTGAGCCGCTAATAAAGGGCTGGTGGTGATGTGCAGTTGTTGTTGTTCCGCCATATCCAGCAACAGTTATGCCGCCCCATTTTATGGGCCAGAGTTGTTACGAAAGCGGTAAAACGGGTTTTACCAAACTATATTTATGCTATTTATTCGCCTGCTGCAAACGAACAATGAAGATCAGTAAATGGACGTCATCGGGTGGGAACGAGTGGACACCAAGTATTGAGAAGGGATAATGTGGAAATGCAAAAATAAACAGTTCTATCGCTTCGAAGCGATACCCACAAATCTCCACTTCCGGAAGTGTGTACGTGTAGCATTGGATTAAACGTGTGGCACATGAAGTGCACTGGTGGGATGGCTAGTGCAGTACACCAGCATCAGGCAAAAGACCGGCAACGTTATGCCACCACTGACACACATGGGAATGGAAACAAAAAAGGAAAAAAAGGAACAAGACGAGTCAAGCACTATATTCAAGTTCACTCGGTCAAACGATCCTCGGGTTCGGAGGAGAGCGTGGTAGATTTTCCCCTAGGACAAGCGGAAAATTGTTGACTGTTTTGTTTCGAATGAATTGCAGATGAACGGTGCGAGCGCATGCGTCCTTGCCGGCTTGACGTTGCCGTGAAGTTCACTAGATACGAAGAGCCATAGCTGCTAGGTATCAGACGGAATGGAAACATCATCGTTATCACCTAGCGCGTGTGGTCTCTATTCCGGCCTTTTAAGGTGTCAACACTTTCCCACCGACCGAAGAAGGGTACAGCGCTTCGGTAGAGTATGTATGATGGAATGATAATATAATGTCGTTACATCAGTTTCACCACGAGCACAGTTGAACGTGTTGACCCGTGCTAAGCTGCCAACTCACCGGGGCGCACTAAGATGCGTATTCTCGGCCTTCCCCGGGCTGTGTGATACCGATGGAGACGCCTGGTCGCCCATGTACATGTGTTTGGCTGCGTACGTGTGGTTTGCTTGTGTACGGGAATCATTTCACCAAAGGCGAGGGAAAGTTACTCTAAACTCCTATTGTACCGTACCTGTGTGGTGCTAATATTACAGGGAATGTGGTAGCCAGAAATAGTCAGAATTTCTTTGGTGTAAGTTGTGAATAATTAAATTCCCTAAAAGTTAGGTTCTCGTACTCGGCTTTCCTATTGTGCATGGGCCCGCGACGGGAGACAACAAGTCGGTGGGTTAGTTTCGACCCGGAACTTGCTAGTGCGATTGTTACCGCTGCGGTTAGCTTTGGCGGACCCGCTAGTGGAATGTGAATGCGTGTGTGTGTGCGGTAAGCTGTGCGCGTCACGTGCAGTTATTCACCGGTGGCCGATGTTTTGTGCAAGGCTTGTCGGTCCTTTTGCTGCTCGATGCGGTGTGGGAATGCACGCTTTGCATGCTGCTTTGCAGTGGAGCACAAAACGCGCGTACGTTACCGAGCAAAAGCCGCGGAAGGCGCGGATTACACGCGGTTGTTTCCCATTTCCCCTTTTGTTGGTCGGTATTTGGGGCCCGAGTCTTTGGTGGAATAAATTTATCAACCTTTTGGGTTGCTCGGACAGGTGGTTTGCAAAGGTGCGCGTGGTGCTGTTCGTGTAGAATGGTGTGTTTGAGGTTATGTTCACTCGACCCGACCCGACACGGTACGGTGTGTTTACGTTTGCACCGGTACAGGTATGAACCCACGTATACGTACACACGGGCGTATCCTTAAGGAGGGTGGACTGGTCGAATAGAGGGTAAGGGTAGTGCTTTGGGATGGTCTTCCTGGTGCCCTAAAGCGGGCACAGCTACAACATCGTACGAGGACAATTCCTGTTCGTTCGTGTTGCACCCACAGCCTGTGTCCTAACTATTTCGCTTACGGGGTAAAGTTTTCCGAGGTAGTGAAAGTTTACTGTCCGTGTGGTTGGAAGCGTGAGTTAGGAAGCCACAAGCATCTAAAGACATGCAGTTTAGATGGTGTACCTGGGGGAAGATGAAGACTGGAAAAAGATCTATAGAAAGCTATAGATGTTTTTTTCGCGAGGATTTTTTCCGTTTCATTTGTTATGTTCTTCCTTATTTTTGGCCTGAAAATGTAAAAAACGCAATACTGCAAAGACGTTTAATATATTCGCCATGTATGACGTATCATTGGAAACACAAGGTATTCATGCGCACTATTTCAATTGTTTGTGAGCGATTATGTGATTGTAATTATAAATATTTTAATTTAATGCTAAGCACTAAGCCTTGAACATCGCGAACGAGAAGGTAGATCATTTCCGACCAGTAGTCAGTGCCAAAGAGCTGCTAACCACATATTGTGAATTGCTGCTTTAGAATTTAACACAGCCTGAAGATATGCAACAACAAAAAATGCTATAGTTTTGGGAGTTGTTTCTGTTATTTTATTTATTTTTTACCGCGTGTGATGATTAAATATAATTACAGTAACAAGAAATTTTCCCATGCATGCTCGGTTGTGGTGGGTTAGCTCTGTAATCTTGTTCTTTATTATTAAGTTTGGTTTGACATTGACTCCATTAATCTCCCAAAGCCAAGAATTGGATACTAGTTTAAAAACATGTATGCATTTATGCTCCTTTATTTTATACCTTAGCTATATAATAACGTATGCGTAACCGCGAGATTGCGCACCACGAGAGTTAACGTCGGTCACAGCACAGCACTCACAGCACACCTTATAGCGTTTTGATGACCACGCGACGCGATGGATCCGATGACATTCCAGACGACACCGGTGTGTGGCATTGTGGTTCAGTCCCGATGCAGTTTTAATAATAAAATATAATCAGTCATAACAGGAACCCCGTGTCATTGCCATGTGAAGAAGAAAGAAATGAAGCACAAGCCTCTTCACACATCATTGCTGTACTCTTGGATCATTCGAGCCATAGCTTTGGAATAAAGAGAATACCTTAAACGCATTCTGATCGTCTTGCATTTTTATATATTTAAAAACGTTGGAAATTTGAACTCCTTGTTTATTTTTTAACACAAAATATTATCCATATTGTTTTGCATTGTTTCTGATGTTAGGCTTGAATAGATTTTATTTTGAAACATGAAAAAATAATAGTTTTTTGTTGTTGTCTATTGCACTTGAAGACGCTGCATCATGCTTTGATGTCTACGCAAAGAATACTTAATAGAAAGACCAACGCCCGGTAAATAAATTATCCCGCCGGTTGCCCGATTTTAATCGTTGATTTACGACACTCGTTCCATCCAATTAACCCAGATTTCCCGTTAAAAAGCGCCACCGGCTGCACTTTCCTGCATGATAAATGTCCACCCAGCTACCCAGCTTTTTCTTATGGGGCTGGTGTATGCGCGTTTGTGCGTGCTTGAAATTGTTGTCCGGATTAGTTCCTTAAATCATCGCAAAATTGAGTGATCTTTGCCTGCGCCAGACCGGACCCGAAGCAACAGCAGCACCCCAGCGGCGTAATGTAAAATCGTAAAATGTACTGCATGGTCCATAAAATTTGGCACGTCTTGCTGCGAAACCCGGTCAGCCCGGTTCCAATAGGACTGCTGCTGCTGCTGGTCGATGGGTTGGTTGTATTCATCTTCATCTAAGCTAATTTCGACCGGAACGCCCGGTGTTGCTGGGCGGTATAAATAAAGTTTCATAAATCAAAACACCGTCAGCAGTGTTAATGAAATAGTAGTCAACAGTTTGGACGTGGGGTCTGTGTACCGGGCTGCTGTCAGCAAACAACCGTACCTCGTGTCGGCAAGGAATGGAGCTTTTTTGTCCGTATGCATGATTAAAGTAACGTCGCTCACCACCGACCATGGGTTTGATTGGTTGTGGTGGGGTTGCTGGGCGTTGAAGAAAGCGATTTGTTTTCCCTGTTAGCCGCTACTTGACGCTCCGGCGTCCGGGTTAGTAGGGGCTCTTGAAAAGTGATGGTAAATTTTATTAGCACCTTTCGGCACACGCTGGTAGACAGTATCCAACGTACCGTTCTTCTTGATCGGGTTGTTCCGTATTGTTCGAACGGTTGGAGAGAAGCATCGGATAGGAAAAGTTTTTGTGTTTGTTAAGTTGCGCCCTCGTTCTAGCGAGAGCTTACGCCGCGGTAAGAAGTGTGCTTTTATCGGCTTGACCTATCCTAACCGGATCAAATAGTTATGGGTTTAGCAGCAGTCTTCGCATCTTCGGCAGGCATTATTGGTGACAGTCAGCGCATCAACCACGTCTGGTTTTTGATGCTTGAAGCAGCATAAAACCGTTCGAGAGGTTTATGATGGCATTATGAAGCTAAGCAGTGGATCAAGTACGCATATTGTGTCGGATGTTACCTTACACTACTTTAAGAAATGAGTTGAACAAATATGTTTTCTAGCTGCTTGCATTTTAAGAATTTAATTTTTATTTATTCTTGTTTAGTCTCGATCATGATGTCCCTCACTGATTTGTGAGCCGATTTATTTGGAGTAAATTGTAATTGCGAGAAACCTTTTTGCCAAGGGTCAATCGCACAGAAAACTTCTCGATTTAAGAGTTCATTGATTGCCAACCATCCTTTTGCTGATCGGATTTGGTTTTGAATTGAGTTTGATTTCTTTTTTTACTCTTAACTTACAACCATGTTAGTCCGTCCCACCAAATGGAACCGATGGAGGTGGTATTGATGTGGTTTTGCATGGGTGGATACAGAAAACGGCATCAAACTTTGTTCGTAAAAGTTGTTAAAGCGTTATAAATCGTTTTCAATAAAAACATGCTTAGCTGGAGGTTATCTCGGCATGGTTGCATCTTTTTCTTCTATTGCTGTACAGTACCTTGAACGCGCGTTGCACATTTTGCGAAAAGAAACATTGCTCTCCCTTTCCCTCTCTCTCTCTTTCACACATACTTTTTGTACCAAATTGCAACATCGTATCGAATGTGGGGGCGTTGTGTGATTTTGTAAATTGAAATTGATGTTGAAACTGACCAACCATTGCGGCAGTACATGGGCTGGGGTTCTTTGTCGATGCTCAATTGCCAGTGACAGTTGTTTCAAAGTGTTTATTTCGGCGCCGTAGAAACTGTTCGTTTCCTGACCAGATGTAGTTAAAATTGGATGTTTGCACGCTTGCCGGTTTTTAGCGCAGTGTGTATGAAGCTATTTTGCCATCGAGGGGTTTCATGGTTTCGTTTAATATGTATCAAGTTAGAAGAATGTTTTGGTAGCGGGTTTAAAATAGTTTTATTAAATAAACAGCTAAACGGTGTAGCAAATCATGGATTAAAATAATACATCAATTTAAATTAAAGAATATATTTAGTTGATTTCCGTCAAAACCAAAAGCAATAATAAAATAAAAATAATTCATACATTCTACAATATTCACTACAATAAACTCTTCATTCACTTAGCAAATCACTCGTAGTGTTTGAAACGGAAAATCTTCCGCAATTTAATTTAAATTCAGTATAATGCAAAAAACACCCATTTTTCATTATGATAACATCTCGACGCCCATAAAATTACTTGAAATGTTTCCATTCCCATAAAATTACTTCGTTGCTCCAGCTCTCTACCATTCCGACTGTTGGTGGGTTTGAAATGAAGCAGAGCATGCAAAAATTAAATTAAAATATCACAAAATACATCACATGTGCAAGATACCGGAGTGTTCTAAACTTTTTTTTTCTAGAAGCGTGCGATAATGTCACCACCTAACGACCATCGGGCACGCTATGTCGGCGTATAATCAACGGTGTTGTGGCTTCTCATAAGTTCTTGGTTGGTAAATAATTTTGAAATCTGCTTTCTTGCATTCTATTTAGTACACGATTCCCGGATCGTTTTAATCACATACTAAGTGAGTGAATATGCAAACGCATTCATACTTTCCTGAGATCCTACAAAAAAGCATAAAATGTGGAGGGGTTCACATGTAGTTTAAGCTGGATAATGGTAAAAGGATTACAAAGTTTGTGCACGACAAGCGAAAGTGCTGATGGTTAGATTTTTCCATCCAGGTATTTTTTAAAATGAATTTAAATCTGCTTAAATTGCGTGTTGATGGCATCAGTGTAAAAGAGTATAATTAAAAGCGTTCGAGTTAATTTACATTGCAGTTCGAATCGTTTACATGATGTGGGTAATGCATAAATTTTAGTCAGACTTTTTTCTCGTATTGTCACACAATAAGCTATCATTGTCAAGAAAACGTTCGTATTCTATTATTGTGTATCGGATGTTAATGTCCTAAACGAAGTTGGTAGCAAATTCCAATTAGTTACCTGAAAACGATTACAATCAGATTAGATTTATTATTCGTAAAATATCACCGTCATTGAAGCTAATCTATGAACGCACCCGATAATGCTCCAGTTTTGAATATATCTTGATACTGATAATTTACAAAATAAGCCTCTTTCACTGAAAGCCCTCTGCCGATAGTTTGATGTAAGTCTTGAATAAGGGGTAACATCGTTCCCGTGACATAATAATGCTAATTTTTTCCGTTGGTTTGACCTTGTCAGAAAAACCGTTAAAAACCGTTAAATTACTGTTTAGGATATTTCCTAAATTTACACTCTGCATAAAGTTTTGTTTTGTAGGTAGACGCATAAGAACAACTGCTGCTAGTTGAACGTGCTAAAACGCGTTCAATTAAAATCATATACCCGCAATGATGTGTTTGAGTTCTGTGCTGTGTTGACAGGTAAAGGTGAAGAATTTTAATGGGGCGTCTACTTGTGGAAAGCTTGGCGTAGCATCGTGCTACGTCTAGCGACAAATTGTGTACCTAATAACATGGTCGTTAAACTCCCAGAACCCGTAAAGAGGCGTCATTGTTCGCTACCTGATCGATGTTGTGCGTAAAGCAAGAATTTCTAGGTACCTGGGCGCCTGTTAGAGTCGAGAGAGCAAAAGAAAGGAAGGAATGGGACAGAGTGCACAGAGGTAAGATCGAGTGAAGATGGTATTTAAAACCTTGGAGACGATCGACAGGACATCAGTTGTGATCGTACCATCGAACAGTGCAGTTGGGTATGCAGTGATTGTGATCTTCAAGCGGTCGTAATTTGGGGCGATTGTCGGACTAGTCGCTGTCGCAGTCATTCGGTTTCACCTTAGTGACTAGACCGAACACTCGCGTCCTAAACGAACGACCCAATCTCCTAGTTGTGTGTGTGTATGTGTGTATTGGTGTTCAGTGAAAGTGGAGTGATTGATTGTTTTCCTTGCGGTACTGCAGCTAGCTACTTTGGTGTTCTACCTTATGATTACTGTACTAGACATCATAAAGCTAGACCATCACTGCAGATAGGAGCAGCTAACAGCAGCACCATTGGTTTGTGTAAGATTGTATATTTCTTTCAAACCCGTCCCACCGGAAGTACGCGCTGACAGTGGCGATCGAAGGAACTCCCGGTGTGATATGTTGGAATTATAATCCGTACCATATCACAGCGGTAGTTACCTGATATTGCTGCTGTTTCAAATTCAACACGGGACCAGCCGGTTTGCTGTAAAAGTTTTGTTTTGTGAAATGTATTCAGTAAGAGAAAACAAACACACATCACCACTCATTAAGCGTGGCGCAAACATAAATGGGCGTCTACATTGAAGGAACTTCTGCTGTGATCTGAGTTATGGTCATATCACAGTAGTTGTACTTTAATGTCGGCAATCCCACAATCATCGAGGCGGTCTGGTGAAGTGTCCATAAGTGTGTGTGTTTGTGCGCCGTAATTAACGATAAATTAATCCACTTGAAGATGCACCGATTGTGCGGCAAACTCCGTCCAGAGGGTGTCCCATTCTTAGAAGCATCACTGGGCAAAGTTTGTCGCACAAGCAACCCGCAACTCCACCGACCGACAAAGAGGATTTCTCTACTGTGTATTATTGTTATGTGGTGAACGGGATTGTGTGTTGTTTAGTGTCATCATGATTATGTGCTTTCGGGGAAAGGGTTGTTGAAAGTACCACAAGAAGTGTTTTTGGTGTATTGAATTCATACAATTAAAGGATAGCTGTGTTTTGAAGTGTTCAGCTGGTTAAAATCATTGAATAAGTGTGATTCATTTATATAATAATGGTGTTTGACATTTTTTCTATAAGCAACTATGAGGTTTTTGTGAAAGTTGTAGGAATGTTTCCCTCTTATGTTTTCTTAGGGAACATCAAGCGTTACTATGGACGATTGGACAAAGTTTTTAAATCGACTCAAGGATTAGAAGATTATTTTATGGGCGTTGAGATATGAGCAGATGGAAGATTAACAGTTCTCAAAACAGATGATCGCCCTAGGTACAATTTCTCTGTCTACTTTTGCCAAGGTCTGTATGGCTATAAAGCAATATTACAGGTACTATTTTATGCGATCGTACTCTTGCTTACACGATCTTACAGGTAAGCATTACCTTAATACGTTTATTGCTGGATTAGCTGTGACAACCTTTTATTTCTTTCCACTGTTGGAAAAACCAGCTTATTTATGTATTTCCAGGACAGTAAAATCATTTCATCACCCACCTTTTTGGCATCACACGGTCAAATGTGACAATTATGACAACCCGGTTGCCAAGGGTCACAATAATTGATGGACGGAAAATTCATCCTCAGCAGTGTGGTGCACAGCGCTTTTTCTGTTGCCGGGTTTGACCTTTGAGTGAATTTTATTGCCTGTCACAGGTAGCGTTGATTGCCGTCCGAAGTGTACACCAACGATCAGCGCAATGGCGTCGTCTAAGGCCGTTGTTTTAGGAGTTTCCGTTTTTTTTTTCTTACCCGACGGTGTACTGCGTGGGTCCGAATCGAACTCTTGGAATGGAAAAATACGTCAACATTCTGAGGTATGCATTTGCTTTTCATCGAATCACACATTAAGGATGATGTTTTGCTTTATTTTGGTTGCATTCGTGGGTGGAGATTTTTTTTTGTTATGGCCGGAGTTGGTGTCCCTTTGTCGGTACGTTCGATGCTTCACCATCAAAACATCGGCATTGGACCGGATGTGACCTGTGGGATGTGCAAGGATAGGTTATTGATTCTCGCGTGACAGTGCGTTTGGCAACGGGCGCTTGAACGGTGATGACTTAGAGTTATTATCCTTGATCCCCTGTCAACGTCATCGGCCGGGAGGCGGATTGTGGTCTACCCGTTGACAGCAGGTTGACTAGGTTTAAACTAGCGCTTTTTTCTGGCTCGATGTTGCGAGGATCCGGTTTCGTCCAGTGCAGACATTTGTTCTGACTCGTATAGCGTGTTTTGGAATAGGAAAACAGGAAAAAAGAACTAGAAACGCGTAGTACGAAAACATGAGCAATCTCCATTCTTCTGAAGCACGGTCACACGCTGCACGTGCCTGTTAGCCGGCAAGCCTTTTCACAATGTCATCTCTAGCGGAAGCCTATTCATCATTCGGCTGTCATAGCAGCAGCTCTAAATCTTTATAAAAAACGCGCAGCCAGCATGAGTGGGCAACAGCACCAGACGCTAGTACGTACGGGGTCGGTTCTGCTGTTTCCACGCCGGTGACGATTGAATGTTGCAGCGTGTTGTGACCCTTTTCGAGATGAGTCATTGCGAACGTCAGGGCAGAAGGTACATTTTGTTGCCACAACAAGCACTAGCCGACAGGTAGCGAATGGCAATAGGATTTAGGATTGATTTTTCATTTTCGTTTGCTACCAAAGTCAATCTTTGTGATGATCCGTTTGTGCACGAAAAAGGGCCATTCGTTTTGGAAGTTTTTATTTACTTTTCAAGTCCTTCGAATGCTCACCCTGTTATCTTAATGCAAATGAACAGGGGAGAAGGACCGAGCTAAATTAATCGTCCATAACGAGCAGTTAATAATCATTTTGCCTTGAAATTGGTTGTTAATGTGGCTCAGAAGTTAGCAGGCCCTTGCCGTAGCATGCGATACGATAATTACAGCATCATAAAACCTCGACTACCTTATCGTGGAGAGCATCCTTTCATTGCCACCATTTTTAGAAGGGTTTATTGTTTCAGCAAAGATGATGACGATGATCTTGATAATGATCTTGCGTCTTTTGCGATATTTTGAGTAATTGGCTTTCTCGCATTTTTTTCCACAATCTTACAAACCAACCACCATCGGTGAATGTGGGTGCCATCTACTATGCTCCACGGTTTGATCAAAGACGTTTCTAGGAATTTTAGCACAATTATTACAGAAGATGGGGTACGACGCATTTAAATCGCTTTTTCTCGGAATGGGAGCGAAAACTTCTGTGTTCCGTTCGCACACGGTAATAGACTTTCCTGGTGCGATATTATTCTACGCTTTCGATTGTTTCATCTGTCGAGAAAGTGGTGGTTGAAAGCAAGAAAGGTACCGCTACCAGTTAGCCAGCGGTCAATTCTGGCTGGCGTAGCAGTCGGGACGTGTCTGTGAGAATTGCAGCTGGGGACAATTGGGGCGAAAAAGCATCACTTTTGATTCTGGCGAGCAGCTGGAAGAAATTGATTTCTATCGGATTATCATCGAGTTTCTTGTTAATGTTGGCGCTATCACACTCGATAGCAGAGTGGGTTGGTACTATTGATATTCGCTTGTGATGTTCGTTTTATAATTTAACTACGTTGTTCTCCTGTGGCCAGTAGGAGTCGCCGAACCGAGGATTTTGTGAATTCAGCAGAGGATGAAAAAGAAATAAACGCAGCAGATATTGTGTATCGAAGAAACGTGTTAATTATGAACGATTGAGATGAGCAGCTGCGCCAAGAGGAAAGCGTTCCCGATCACGCTCGCGAGATGGCGATGAAATCAATGGGCGAGCTTTTGCTATGTGATGCTGCTGTGAATCGTTGTCACCCGCATACTGATAACGGTTTCCCGCTGAACGCTGGGAGATAGCATCTGAGAGCTACTGGTGGTAGAGAACGCTGGCACGTGTGAGTTTTCTAAGCGCAGCTACAAGAGTGTCTGCTTCTGTACGTGCAAACAGATTCAAATGATGGTGTGTGCGGTTAGTAGGAACACGCTCTTCACACAAATAGGAACGGCGAAAAAGAATGTCGAACCATGCTCTCTACACGTAGCAGGCAGATACCGGGGTTATTTTTTTCCTGTCCTGTTTCTCAAGGAGTGTTTCAACGAGACAATAATGGTGTAATGCTGTTGTCGTTAAGCTGAAGTAGTCTTTTGTGTTGCGTGACGCCTCCTGGAGTAGCGCACATTGCCGCTGATGTGAAGATGCACGTCAATTTAATGGTATAGAATGTATGCCTGTTTGCGTTGGCGCTCCTTGTTTGTAGTTTGTTTTTCTTAGGAGCTTTGATGATTGAGCTATGGGTGTTGTGCTATGTATGATATGCAATGCGGTAAGATTATGTCGATTTTTGTGAGGAAATGGTTTTGCTGCTTGAAATGTATGAAAGACAAAATAATTGTTTGAAAGATTCCATTGTTTGTGTTTTGGTATTTACAACATAATTTCTCGGTCAATTGAATTTTACAAATACTTAAAGCTTTTTGCAAGCAATGCATTAACAGCGCCAGAATGTATTTCTAAGCTCAAATTGAAGATCCACCATCAGAGTAATTGTGTCAAAAGTATGTACGTGATACTTTGTTTTCTTGGGTTGTTTTGGTTGGTGTTGTATAGTAAATCTGATTTAGAAATGTTGATGACACACGACGTCGTATGTAATACGTTGCCTTGTGTTAAATGATTTTCAAGTGAATATTAAAATGGTATTATCTTTTAGTGTTGTTAAGCGAACTTCCAAGATCAAGAGAAAGACCCTATTTAATTGTTTTATGTAGCATACTGTTAATTTTATTGCACCGAGATAAACTTATATTGCATGCCCTACTGGAGCGTTATTTTATTGCAGTTTTATTAAAAATACCATAAAAAGTGGATAATTGTTGCATTTCAATGCTCACATCGCCAACACACTCGCACACATCGTTTAACGGCACCGAACGCGGTCACATATACGCGCCATCATGGAAACGACACTTGCAATCTACTTTTATTGAAGTTCATCGCTTGTAAATGTAATTATGGTAAACACTTTGCGATCGTTGCTAGCAGCAAACTGGCAGTCTCTGTACGATAGTCTCCTTACGCTGCAGCTGTCTACCGAGAGCAACTACGTTCAACGGCTAGCAACGCTACTTAATAGAAGACAATTTTATTATATTACTGTACAAAGTGTCTCCTTCCCCTCGTTGCGTTCGATGGGTCTCCAAGGATGGAACGACCCGATGGGATGCATATCCAAACCACCATATGCACCGATGTACGCGTTCGACGTTTGAAGTGTGCTTTCGGGACGAAAATAATTGGCCCTACTACTCACCTGTCCCAAACGAGTGTGTGTGTGTTGCGCGTTTGTTGGCAGAGCCTCCAGAACATTCACCAATCGATCAGTTTATTGAGTGATTGAAGTGAGAAAATGTGTGAAATGCGAAACATTAATATACGTACGGTGGTTCTCCGCATATCCCCATCCTTTTGAAGTACGTGCTTTGATGACGTAAAACTGCAAAATCGTAATAGAACTGTTAATTTATTCGCTAGTAAGATTGGGTGGGGGAAAATATGAAGCATTTATTTCGAGAGTATGTAATTATAGTATAGAATTTTATGTTTGAAAGTAATGTTGTGTCACCAGGAACTTTACTAGCTTGGTTACTCGTTAAGCCCACCATAGTTAGCGAAGCAATAAGTGAGTATGTTAGTATGTTGACACAAGACCTAGAGTTGCATATCTGTACAGAAGTATAACAGGTTATCAAGCCTAAAATTAAAGCTCCGTCTTTTCTCTTTAGGCGTTCTCAATAAGTGTTAAGCCAAAACAAAAATTATAAGCCAGAGGTACACGAAACGTAAACTCAAAAAGTTTACGCTAGAATAGGAGGGGAAACTGGTTAGCTAAGATTAATTATGTTCAAAAAGAGTTTTTCATCTTTCCCGCAATCTATTCTTTTCTTAACGCTTGTTCTGCATTTGTAAACTGCTCTTATACATCTGTATTTACTCCCATCATGTGCGGAAATTTTGATTTTATCTCCACATGGCATAGCAGCTTTCAAGATAGTTAGATCATCATAGATAAAGCCACAGATGGAAAAGATGCTAAATCCAGCTTGGGTTCGATATTAGCTAGAATTTTAGAACTTGTTTATCTTAAGCATCTTTGAATCATCAGGTTTTAATTAAATAAGAACTCCTGGGCTTAATGTTCTTTTAATATAGTTAGTATGAGACTAAAAATATTTTATAGTCTATTTAAAAAAAATCGATGCCTATACCAAAATGCCAGAAAAAATATAATCCATACCAGATGGTAAAAAAAACTTAGTGAGGTCCGATAATTCCAGTACAGAAATAGAGCAAATGGTAACACTGCTCTGTTTAGTAGGTAAAACCAAAAATATAGAAAATAAAGTATTAAAAATCGTATTTAAATTCTGAAAAACAATTTTATTATTCTTATTTCTTTACGAGAATATTGTAGAAATTACCTGTTTCACACATCATGCGAATATACGCAAATATACCTGTATACTAATTTTTTAAATTAAAATTCCAGTTCTGGCGATTATTTCGGATATAATTATGAATAACTGAAATGCATTCTTTTTTATACAAATACCATCGTATAGTGGTAATGGTGGTGTGTGAGTGTGTTTATTATTGTTTTTCTTCTCCTCTTTACTTATTTTCTCTCTCTCTCTCTCTCTCTCTCTCTCTCTATCGCTTTCTCATTCTCACCAATTCCATACACACATTTCACTCAAACAGAACGGCTTCACCGTGTAATTTCCCTTGCAGTGGAAGCAAATTCCGTTACAATTGCACTTTCCGTTCTCGTGCAATGCTTGAACACTGCGTGCCATTTAACCTTCGCACGAAACAAGACCCTGGTCTGCTGGAAGTGCATTGTGGAGTGGAAGGAAAATTTAACTGCAAATTGCGTTTCCAGTTTCCGTGGAACCGCCGACCATGTAATGAATTATTCCCTTAGCACGTCGCTCCTTCCGGATGGTGAACAACCGCTTTGCTGAAGGAGTTTGGTTGGTGGTTTACGTTTTGTGTTGTAAGGAAACCGTTTTATTACTTTTCTGCCAAAACGGGGTTAATGAATTTTAACCCATCCGTGCGTGCACTTTATTTCGCGCCTCTTTGTGTAGTATTTTGAGTGAAAATGGCTTAATACAAAATAAGAGATTCTCTACGCGATACACAAAAATGGTCGTGTAAAAGTACAATGATACGCTTAACCGTGTTATGCCGGCTTTAAATAAAATCATGTCCGTGTTAATCGGTGTGTAAGTGAGCCGCCCAATTCTCCATTATAATCTTCGAGTCTCCGATTCTCTTTACATCTGTTGTTTTTTTTTGTTAATCTTTCTCTGTGTTTGCTTCTTCTAACGCATTTTTTTAAACATAGTTCCTTTTTGTTTGTATTTTTTTTGCTACATCATCTATTTAAAATGGATTTGGGCGGGGACAATCTGGGAGGAAAAAGTAGGAAAAGGTTGGATCTTGCTACTAACACGCATTATACACATCTGGATGATTATACACTCACAACTCGCACGCAACTCGTAATAAATCTTTTCCCATCACTGTTGACTTATCTACTTAAGCTTAACCTTACTTATCTTGTTTTGTGTGGCTGTGTGCTTTCACTTGGAAAATGTTGTTTTATCGCACTGTTGTTTTATTGCAATACTTTTCTTTTTCGACTGTATTGTTTGTTTCAATTTTTCGTTAAAGTTATCTTAACACATTGCAACGTTTTGTTTTTTAAAATCCTTTTTTATCGGGTTCTCTTATTTTGGGTTCTCATTTTACTCGGTTGTGTTGCGCAGAAAAGGAGAGATTTTATTTACTTATTTCATCCCTCTCGACATCAGCTTCCTTTCAGACCCGTGCGTTTGAGTTTTGCGTCTGTTTGTTTGTTTTTAATTGAAAAATGTTCATTCCACAAACTCAGTACCCGGTTCCCGTGCGTTGCACTGCACATCGTCTAATCCCTGTTGCCCCAATCGGAAAGCTTTCGCTGGTGAATCTCATTTCGTTCCCATTTGGTGCACCCGTTCGGTGCAAAACGAAACAAAAAGCTGTGCCAAGGAATGTTTGCTGCATGTGCCTCGGGAGATAAAACTTTTTTTTATCCGTCCGGCACGTTACAGTGGGAAAAATCGAGCGGGTTATGCTTTACAAAGGCGAAAGAAACCGTGGCAGAAAATAGAATTGTGGCGCTTAAATTTAAATATGTTTTTTTTTGTATAAGCAGAACACAATTTTGAATAAATTGTGTTGTAGTGTTAAGAATTTCAAATGAAGAAAAAAAATCAAATGAGACATTTTCATAAGAATGAGACTTTATTTTTAAACCAGTCAGTCAGTTCACTGTCCGTTAATCGCCTAAAGGTAGGCAAACGGTATGACAAATTAACCTTGTTATGATACTTTAATCAGCTTTCCTATCCCTTTTCGCGTGTCTGTCACCTTGGAGATTTGTCCCTTGTCCCCTGTTCTTTTTTTGTTTGACGCGTTCACGTGGGTGTAAGAGAATTGCTTCGTCAAAATAATATCCGTCTCGACCCAGGATATAGTAGTGGCTTTATTAAGCCCAACTTTGTTTCCTCAAAAAAAAAAAAGAAAAGAAAAGGAAGTTGATTCACTAACGGGCTGGGGATACCGCGTGCGTGTGCCATGCTGGTTATGTTTATCATTAATTTACTCTCACTTTTCTGTTACGCCCGCGACACATCACAACCCTTTTCCCAGTGCCTGTGCCTCCCTGGCCTCTCAGCCATGATGTGTGATGGAGGTGATTTTGGGGCGAAAAAAAAACGCACCAGAATCGAGCTCATGCCGCGTTGGAGGTGAATATTTATCATGGTAATTAATTATACCTCAACTTTCAGCGCGTCAGCGGCTTCTTAGCGAAGTGGAGCTTTTTTCGGGGAGGCAATTTCAAAATTAAGCAACCCCCAAAACGTACGGGTTGCGTTGCGACGGGGGAGATGGAGCAGAACGGTCGGTAAGACCAACGTCGAAAGCGAGTGAATTAATATTTTGATAAATTTAATTCCTCAATTCTGCGAACCCTCCACCACCACACGCACATTTGGAATTCATCCGAGGACATCCAAGAGCTTTCCCTGTTTCATCCAAAGCGCGATGAGCTGAGAAGGGTGGGCGCTCGCGTGGATGTTGATGAATGTTGCGTTGTGGAGCGCGGATCGCTAACTTTGTCGGCTGGTTCCGTTTGGCTGGTGTTTTGTTTTGGAAATTCCGCACATTCATCCCATGCGCCGGCTAGGCATCTACCTGTGACAGAAGTTTTTGGGGAGCATTTTTGGAATTCGGTTCACTGGCTCGCTGTTGCGTTGTATCATTGTTTAGGCGCGGAATTCAGCCACGTCTAATTCGTCTCACTTTCTATCGTTCGTACAGTTGATAATGGGAATAGGCGAGTGCTGGGAAATGCTGGATGACTCTTGGGCAATGATTATGATTGTTGAGCTGAATGAACACGGCGGGTACATGAGCATACCTTTAGGGCTGTTACATGAGATGCTTTGACACTTGATCGAATTACTGAACATATTTAATATCGAAGAAAAAGAGGAAAAAAATATTCGGACTCAGTAAAAAGCTACATTTTGCACAAAAAAAAACTCCCAAACTCTACCCTCTTATCATTCGCTCGAAGAACCCTATAGGGACTGAAAGGTTCTTAGCTTTAAGCAGAAATAATGTTTTTTTTTTGCTGCAGAACGATTCGTTCCTCTCGATTTCGTTCTGACGACTATCAGCAAACCACTAAACAAGCGTGAGCCGGAACCGGGTGAAAGTGGTGCGAGTGAAACCCAGCCCCACACAGACTCAGTCTCATTTACAGTAAACGATGACACTAATGTTGGTTTATGCGTGTGCTTTGGTGGATGGTTATGGCCACCAACGTTTAGCGGTGGTTTGGTGATGGTGAGTGAGAAGTCAATTGAATTAAATGGCCGTGTCAGGAAGGACATTCGGAAGGTCGTATTCTGTCAACATGGTTATAAATATAGCGTTGTAATATAAATGCGTACCATGCATACCAGACACAAAAAAGGCCACATCACAGAACATTGCCTGGGACGACAGTGCGCAGAAAATCTACCTTTCTGACGATGATGCACCTCTTCTGAGTGAAATACATTACTAGCTGTGTTACGATGATAGCAAACGATACGGAATGAATGTCCCTTGAAAGCATTCATACACCACAAAGCAACGTGAACGGTGTGTTTTTGTGCAAATATTGCCCTATATATCATACACTGACGTACCAGCAAAAAGGTGAGTATGCCCGTTGGCGGACATGCAAAGACAAGTACCGTGTCCATAACAGTGCAAATAGCCTGTTAGATCAATGGATTCACCCCCTAATGGTGAGCAATCGACAATGCTTTACCGGGCGGCAATATTCCCACCAGCAAATGTTGACCATTTTGTCTGATTTATGCAACACTCTCTCTTGTGTTCGCGTTTTGCATCCACAGTATTGTAGTAATAAATGTGACCCACCTTTCCATTGGGAACCATCGCTAAATAAATAGAAAAAGTACTTTTAATCCTGAAATAAAACCCAAACGGTGGAAGGAATTTAATACTCTGATGACATTGCCCCTAATAGCATCGGAGGGCATGGAGGGCGCCAAAAACAAAAACGAATCATTTTTCCAGTTCTAAACGCACAGTTACGGCCGGGTTCGGTTTGTGGATCTCGGCGGTTTCTGCTAAACTCTCTGCTATTTTGCGTTCGTTACCCATCGCATGGTAACATTGGTGAGCGTGTTCACCACGGTAACGTTTGCGGTTGCTGCTGTGTTGGAGTTTTATGTTGACAAGCGTCTAAAATAAAAAAAATAAAGCTAAAAAAATGCCACCGCCTGTACGCAAGAACATTCCGATGGGATCTCGCATTTGTTCTTATTGTGTCGGGTCACCGTTCTAAGCCACCATCGAACACCGCATGGGGAAAAAAATGCGGACAATTCTGCCCATCCTCTGTCATATATTTTACGATAGTAGCTACCGACCACCATCGCTGTCATAGTGCGCGCGCGAATTCGTTTTGATACAGTTTTATTTCGCTTCGCGTAAAGGGGGTTTTGGCGTTTTGATTGTGTTTTTTTCCGTCGGTTTTGCTCTGTAGTCGGCTTTTCTGTTACGCTCGCCAAACCGATAGCTTATTGAGTAAACGAATGCCATTGGTAGATTTTGTAACTGATTGCATTTTTAAAACGCTTTTTGTTTTGTTAGTTTACTGTGTGTAGGTTGCCAAAATCTGACGGCTTTTATCGTACGCATCCAGAAGTCTGGAATGACAAATTTGTGGTTTAATGGAAATAGAAATGCGAAACGATGCTCTTTAGAGATTGATTTTTGCAATGAGTGAATGAGCGTAACAGCAAATGAACGAACTTTATAAAAATTAAGCTCAGTACCAGTTTGAATTTTCATCGCAAACATCACATCACAATCCCTAAGGTTATAATCCCGAACCCGGCCGGTACATACACAGGTCGTTGAATCATGTCACGGGTGTAAACCAACATGAACAAGTCGCAGGACCTTCACACCAGTCGGTCGACCGGTAGGGATTTGGGTTGTAAAATTATAAACCCATCATGATTGTCATCGTGACAGTGTCGAGCAAGTGATGGAACAAGGCTTAAACCAACAGCACCGTGTAGGCACGCTTGCCGAGAAGCCCAGCATCTGTTGAGTCGCGCGTGGGATCATACGCACGGGAAAAAGAAAAAGACATAACCAAAAACAAATCCTCCCCAAACGCACATCATTAATCTCGCGTAGGGATTTGGGAAGCCTCGAGTGCAGACATTCGCTTTTACCACGAACGATGATGATTTTCCCAAATATCCGCTTCACAAAGCTTCGCAGGAACGGGTACACGGCCGAACAAAAGGTAGCTTTTGACGCAAGACGTACACGCACGCATCGAAAGGACGCCAGGGAGTCACTTGACGTGTGTTGGTTCATTTGATTGCGGGGAAAAATCCGAGGAAAACCGAATGCTTCTGTGAGTGTATAGTGTGTAGTATGTACAACATGGATTCTCACGCAATAAACCTGCCCACGTCAGGGCCTGTTGCCGATGGGAGTCAGAAAAACTTATCCCCCCGCCACAATTCCCTCATCGTAAACGTTTGCAATCTGTCAACCTCATCGCTTAAAACCCGCATGATTATAATTAATAACTAATAACACACTTCCCACACTGTCCCGGGTGTCCCAGCGCTTAGATTAAACGTCTCGCGTCGTCACGATACGCTTTCAAGTACGTGGAGTACAGGTTTGTTTCTACGGGCGTTTCTTAATGCATAAAATACACCTGACGCACATCGGCAAACCCGGATGATGATGAACCGTCAGCGGGATGAATCTATTTACAGTGTGTGATAGGATGCAACACACCCATCCATCCAACCTATAGCCCCGTATCGGTACGCTTTCGGAGGATGCTTTTCGGCGTGAAGGATTTCGCTGGGGGCCCGCTGGTCGACGGTACATCCGGCTGGCTGTCGGCACACTGCGATATGCTGCTAATGGTGACTGTTCGCGTGCTGTGCCCATCGGTGCCGGACAGAAGCGAATCCTTGGAGCCGGGATGGCTGCCCGTCAGCTCGATCAGGGCGACAGTTTCGGCGACCGGATCGGGTGTGGTGGATGGAAGAAGCCCATCCGCCCCGATACGGACCGCTGGTTCCGTTCGTTAATCGAATCGTTCGATGCTGGCCGGAGCCAGCTTGCCGGGCGGTGGTGGTGGGGGCGGGATGCACATTTCGTCGATCGTGCAGACACGCTCGTTGTACGGGAACTTGAAGTTGATCTCGCTGCCCGTCGTAATGACGGGGGTTTCCCCATTTTTCTCGAGTATTGTGTCTGGAGAGATGGAATAGAAATTGGAAGCAAAGTTTCGTTACGCTTTGATGTAAGAATTGGGACAGGTTTGCTGTTGCTGCGACATTATTCTACCTAGGTACTAGTGATGCGCAAACGGTTTCAGAGTCATAGTCTGGCCATAGTCTGGTCTATATTAGTATTTCATGTCATAACATAGTCACCACATACTAATAACTGGTCAGCACGTATTGAGCGTATTCTAAAACAGTTCACTAGATTAGCCATCAGAACCTTACGGTTGAATATCAGCCTCCAATACATGAAACCCAGTTTTTACATACTCGTAGCACAGACAGTTTAGATGGAAAAACTAATTCAAGGCGCAATTGAGGATTATTAAAGTTACTACCGAGGTTAAAGTTGTATGCTCCTAACCATGCACTATGGCCTCGTTATTCGCCATAGGGCGACCGCTCAGGCGGTCAGAGCTGGGTCAGCTTCAGGCTGGACTTGGTTCCGGTAACGAAGAGTCCTTTGAACATGCAGCCCATTCAATGGACATATTGTTTGATAATTGAAGGATAAAAAAACTTAGAAATATCATATTATAAATTATAAATTCTTGATGATCATCATGGGTAGCATGGATACGGCGTTTCAATGATAAATGTATTAATGTCAATCAGCAATACGGCCAGGCCGTTCTAATTGATTAAAAAAAATATATATATCAACGCTTGAAAAATGGAAATGGAAAGGTGAATTAATTAGTTTTAAGGATTCTGCAGAAGAATTTGATAATTTTTGATAAACCTACACAACCTCATGATTATCTTGAATGGCTATCCCATTATGTGTAGTAGTGGTTTATGGGAGAATCAGTTTAGGATGGATAAACTCAATATGGTTTGTTTTCATTCTATCCACAGGTTCTCATCGGTCAGTCTGGATTACACACTTAGTTGGAGATGATATTCAGCCGTAGCTGTAACCTATTTAAATTAAATGCGTATCTCAACCGTATGAAATAGATCAGTATGCAAATGTAATGTTGGATTCTATTATGTATAAAATATTATATTGATTTGTGTTGAAAACATGACTTCTATGCATTGCGTCTTGATTCACAATTTATTCAGGGGAATTCAGCTATGAAATATAGAAATGACATCTATGTTTTGCTTCCATTTCATGTTGCATCCTACATCTAACTAGACAGATGCTCTGTATCAGGACAACATTTCTGCTTAAAAGGACAATCAACTGTACTACATGATCTTCTTAGCTTAGCGAACTACTAGGTAATGCTAGGTAAGTACCTTAGATGAAGAGCGATTTAAACGCTCTTGTACATGGAAATGGTTGATTTAACGTATTTCTGCATAAATGGCTAGAGGAGCTGAAATACTGAATATGTTTGACATAGAATTTTAATCAACTTATGGCCCAAGTATAATAGATACGCTTCCACAATCCGCATCATGCTTTATATCTTTGCTAATGTGCGTTATCAAGGAAAGCGATATGCTATAAAACTAACTTCTTTTGTTTCTTCGACACTTTAACCTCAGGACATCTAGAATCTATTAAATAATACTCCAGATTATTAAACATATGCAGAGCAGAATTTATAAGAAATTCATGCTGTACAATCCACTTTAAAATGTTCATAGGAAGTGCGATTAATGTGACGTTTTTTAAACATGTTAATCAACGTTGGTTCGTACAAGCGAACAACGTACGCTTGCCGCGGAGTACTTAAAATTTCCTACCAAGCAGTTTAACTTACATAAAGCTGGCGGAGTGAAGTTTAAAACTCCACCCTATCTTACCTCGTTTATCCTCGTGCGTGTAATAGCGCGCCCGATGCCTCGAGAGACAGAGCGCCGTGGACACGACGATGATGGCAAGTATGATGAATATTATCAGCCCACAGGCAGCCAGTATGCTAACGCTGCCCGCTATAATACCGTCGACGGGGGAAGATAAAACAGAACAGCATATGTAAAAGTTAGCCCAGATTGGGATTCAAAATGTTCTCCGATAAGCGGATAACCGTACCTTGCTCGAGAAAATTGTGCGACGTGCTGGCTGCATCATGATCCTCGTCCACTATCACCTCCATACAGTCCTCGACGCCGTCCTGGTGCAGTCCGTCGATGCGCACCTCGCGAAGTCGTTCAGGTAGAAAGCAGCGTGGTACTTCCTGCCAGGGAAGACCTTTCTTAAGCTGCAAAAAATTGTCAAAGCAAGCAGAAAAGGAATTAGCACAAAACGGCTGGACGGCATTATTAGAGCATACGACGTTCCATTTAGACGTCTTGATTGCTTTGGATTGCTCGGTGTATGTACTATCTCCCTTGCGAAAATGACTCTCTGATCCGGAGTTTCTTACTGATGGACATATGCAACCTGTGCAGTGCTCTTGTTTGTAGTGCAGTGTAACGTTACCTTTTTCGATTGTGTGATGAGCGGTCCCATGTGACACCAGTCGCATATCAAAGGGTTGTTTTCCAGCTTCACGTCGACGATCCGTGCGAGCTGGGCTGCGTACCGTTCCGGGATGCCGTTTAGCTGATTCCGGGACAGATCCAAGAACTAGAGGGCGAAAGTAGAGAGACAAGATGTAAAATACACCACCTTACTACAGTGGAAAATGATAAAGCTGACAGCAAAGATGAACATCGCACGAACGAGCTTTTTGCCCGGTTTACTCTTAGTAACCCGTTCGTTACTCGCGTAGCGATCGCTTTGATGCAATGCAATGACATGGCGTGACAGGGTCATGCTCGCTGACAGGTCAATTGCTACCAGTGCTGCTCGTTGTTTTCAATTGCATGATTTGATTTGCTTTGAATGAATTCGCTCGTGGTTGACACTATAAAGGGATTTATGTTGTTTTTCACTTTTCGTTACGCGTCTTTTGGAAAACTCGGTTCGATCGTTTCGAATTGCATTTTCTTCACCACCAGTTTCGGTGCGATGGATATCGAAATCGATTTTCCACCGAATTTCACACGGACGAGATTTTCACTACACTCCCCATAAGTCCAAGAAATTCAAATTCAATAACTTCTTTACGGGGAAGAGAGGTGTTTTTTGTTGTTGGTGTGTTAAGTTTTGTAAAGAAATACGTTTTGCATGCTGTGGAGTATGGGGTGTATGCTAGCAAAGTCGAAGCTCAAAAAGCCATTTCTTTATATTCCCTCGGTTGAAGTGCATTACCACCTGGAAATGGCATATGCAGGTGAAAAACGACTTATTGCAGTACGGTGAAAACCGATGTTTATCTTGCGGTAGTTTCAGCCTTTGCTTTGGTGTGGGTGTGGGTGTGTGTGTTGATAGTAAACACAAGCACATGGTATAAATCAAATATTTCATTTTCCAGCAAGATGTGTATTAAGCTTTGGCTCGTGGTTTTTCGTTTTTTCCGTCTCGAAAAGCTTGTTTTTGGTGTGCCTATTTACCGTCCGAAATTGGCTTTTCCGGTGGCAGCAGACGTATATATCCTAATTTTTTTCCACAAAAAAATACATCTAGTTGAGCTAGGAAACTGCAGTGTGTGGTCTCGGAAAAGATTTGCTCTTTTTTTGTTTGCAAACCATGTGGCTTACGGCTACGTGAGGCAGAGCTGGGGCAAAAAAAAAAAATCAGCAACACCATTTCGGTAAATCATATCCACAGCACAATGGGACGGTTGATTGAGAATCGTGTGTGGTGTAGTAGATTGGAAAGGAAATCAAATAGTAGTTTAGATTTTGGTTGCATTCTCTAGCGCACCTCAGTCTGTGTGTCTGTGTGTGAAGGTGTATGCGCATTTCTCCATCCAAATGTACCCGAGATACAGTGATAAGATTTGAAGTAGTGTAGCTGCACCATACTTTCGCTTTGCACCACCGGAACTGGTTCGACAAAACCGCGGGTTTGAGGTTGCGAGATGGTTTAGGCGGGTGGTGTAAATTTGTACTTGGTGCAATGATTCTTTTCCGCCATCATTCCGGCGATAGAGCAACGTGCAGTCGTCGTGTTTTGCATCATGAAACGTAGACAGATATGTGATGTATCGAACCTTGCCCTGATTGTCTGTCTGCAGTGTAGCGGAATAGTCGAGGGATTGAAAATCGATCTCTTCCTAGCAATCACTATCCGAGGGGAAGAGTTCCTAGAGCTACACTCGCGCTGGTTATTTATCGTAGTGAAAGATTGTGGGTAGCAGTTTCAGGATGTATAAAATGATGGCCGTTAATATGGATGCACGATCTTACACGATGTGCAACTCATTGAAATGCTGCAAACCTTACCCTCTCACATTCTTTTTCTGCATCATAAGGACCATTGTTATTGAAAAATGAATCTGCACATACTATTTCCAAAGGTTCCCCGCTGTTGTGGGTGTTCCGTTTGGTTCGTTCAATACACGGGCACAGATCCTGGCCCCGGTAAGCGTATGAGAGTGATTATGGAAAAAAAACGCTCGAACTCTACAGTCTACCACCCACGGTGTTTCAGGGACAACATACCTCCAAGTGGTGCAATGGTTCGATGATTTGTAGCGTGATGTTATCGATATGATTGCCAGACAGATTGAGCGCACGCAGTTGCTGGAATGGACTGAACAGGTTCGGTGGCAGCGCGCCCATATCGGCCACCATCAGCCCGGCGATGCCCTTTATGACCTGGGAAAATGGAGAAAGCAAGGGAGGTTTCAGTATAAAAAAAATCGAAAGCTTGAGTTATCCTACTGTGAAGAGGACATTTATGCAATATTGGACGAAATATATGCGCTTCATGGATAAAGAAAATGACACCGCAAGGTGTTGATAGATGATAACCGAAACGCACCTGTATCGTGTCCTCCATTTCGCTTAAATCCAGCTGCAAATTCCCACTGATGTTGAGTGTCTGCAGATTCTGTACAGGGCGAAAACAGGCCGGCTCGATGTGGGACAGCTTGTTGTACGAAGCGTCCAGATAGATAAGGCTGGTCAGGTTCTCGAACGCCCGGTCTGCGATCTTGGCCAACCGGTTACGGGAAATATCTGGACAGAGTGTATAGAGCAAAATACCGGACACTTTGAGTGAGGCTGATCAAAAGAAAAGAAGACATTGAAGGCATCTAAGTGTTGGTGCATATTTACCGAGATATTTTAGTCCCTTCTGGGAAATGAATAGTTCATCGACGATCACTGACAGCTGGTTGCCGTCGAGGCGTAACTTTTCCAGATGCACCAAATCCTTAAACTCTTCCCGGTCGAGAAATTTGATCTGTTGAGTGGAGAATTGTGCATTTGAATTCAGACTTGTTTTTTTGGTAATATTTTGTGACCAAAAAGCGTAAAGAATCCAAAAAAAGTTTAACAATGTCGTACCTGATTTTGCCCCAAGTCAAGCTCCGTCAGGTGGGAAAGAATGTTGTAAATCTGTGGATTGATGTTGGACAGACGACATCCTCGCACTTTAAGTGTTTTTAAATCCTGCAAAACAAACGTAAATGTGAAAAATCATATTGAAAATGTTGAATGCGCGAGAGACATCAACACTCCATTACCTGTACATCTTTGAACACTTCCGGTGGCAGATCGTCAATAGAGTTGTGGCTTAGGTCCAGATACTTTAGCTTAGCCAGATGCAGGAACAATCGTTGATTGAACTCGGTGATGGAATTATCAATCAGATGAAGTTTTTTCAGTTCCTGGCGATACAAATACGATGTAAATAATCGAAACCTAGGTTGTAGCATACAAAATTGGTGTCTTGGCTTACCTTCAAATGACCAAACGTGCCACTAGCGATATTGTCTAACCGATTGCGCGATAGATCGAGCTCGATCAGATTGTCCTGGCCGCGAAAGTTCTCCATCGCCAGCTGGGTAATGTTGTTGTGCGAGATGTCAATCAACTTCAGCCGCACCAAGCCCCAGAAGGAACGATCACCCACCGAGGGTATGTTGGCGTTAATGATACGTAGGACTTCGAGTTTTTTGAAGAACTGAAACTGTGGTCCCACGTTGATTGGATGGCGGGTGTTCGAGATAACGAGTATCTCCACGTCCGGCTCGAAATGGGGCAGTGGAGGAATAATCCATTCCACTGCGCAAAGAAAGTGACGAGAAAATGTTGTTAATAATTTATGAAGGCGTTTATTTTGTTATTATGTTGTCAATAGCGTTGAGAAAATTGTGTACCACTCAAGTGTTGCCATACAAAACAAAGATGGTTTATTGAATAGAAAAAGAAAAGAAACAACTTTCACATCCTTTTATCAAGTCCTGTATATGAGTGCTACTTGAAAGCCACACCTAAAAGGCATTCCATGACTGCAAATGATAATTGCACTAGAAGGTTCATTGCATGGCCTAACGATAATTAAGAACAAAAACATATAGCAGACACATAGCTGTATATTGTGTGTAGGTTCATTCCTACTGTCAGACGTTTATTCCAGTGCAAGACACATCTTGCCCGAAGCTATTCATTTGCTGGCAGCAGGTTATACTTTATTGTTTTCGTTTGATCATCTTCGAACACTAATGGGGTGTTTTCCTGCATTTGCTCCACAACCCCACAGGCAGTACGATGAGCTTCTAACGAAGTGGTGCGCGTGTGTGTTTATTCGATTAACATACCTTTGTTGCAGACCACACGATGGCGTCCTTCCCTCTGATCACATTGACAATCGTTGGGACACTTGCGGGTTGCGTTGGATGCCATTGGGTTGACTGCCACCAGGGTCAACACCATGATGAGTACAGCCGCATGGATAGATATGTTGAAATTCATTATGGTACTCTGTGGAAGGTAGGGAAAAGAATGGTGTGAACAGGTTAGTCGAGTTTTTGTTTTATATTAAACACATTGATATAGTTAATGCTGTATACAGTGCTGATCATTGGTATAACCGTAATTTGCGCCTAGCTCAATTATATCGGTGATATGGTAAAATTTAATTTTGTTTTTTCTTGCATTGACCACCACGTTAAACAATGTGAATTTTAATAAGACTTCTCTGAAGGTTGCTCATAATATTTTAATTGGATAATTGCAATCAAATCAGTCTGCCTCCAGCTTCCGATGCGAAAAGACGTGTTTCGTTCGGAACGCCAATCGGATCGTTTGTGTACAGCAGCGTGATCATTGTTCTCGAGTGCGATTGCGTGGTCGATGCGAATACCCGTATCGCACTAATCGGTGTTTTTGTCATTCTCCGATATTCGTATCGGAGATTGTGCTGTTAAAAATATCGATCGAGTGGCGATCGACGTTTGTTTTTAGTGTCGTGAGTGTGTGTACCTGTTGACCGGTGCGATAAGCAAGCGTATCACCGCAGCGTTGTCGCATCGAGCTTCGGTAGTAGCCTGTCCAGTGTGTGTGTGAGTGTGTGTGTTTATTTGTGCACCGTGTGCCACGGTAAGTGTTTATTTACCTTTCCATACCGTTGTCTCGGGCTCTACCATGGGGGTAGAGCGGGACACTTCCGACTCGGATCGGGAGATTGAGCCCTGTAGGGAGGCCAAGCGTAAGCCTGGTCGCCCTAAAGCCGCACCAGCCACCAAAAAGGTGGCCCTGCAAGAAAGGCCTTCCACCTCCAAGGCCACATGTAGTGCCCCGCTAGCAAGCAGCGCCTCACTGACAAACAGTGCCCAGCTGGCAAAAACCCAGGAGGCAAATTCGGAACATCGTGCGCGTGCTTACCCGCCGTCGTGGGAGGGTAAGCCGATGGTTTATTTTATGCCGCGTACCAAGCAGTTGGACGTGAGGACGATCGCGGCATCGTTATTTAAAAAGTACCCGGGCGTCGCCGATGTGTTTCGGATGCGCCCGAACAAGATCAGGGTCACCGCTAAGGACCGGGCGCAAGCCAACGTCATTGCGGCTGATCCAGACTATACGGAGCACTACCGGGTTTATATCCCCGGTAGTCTGGTTGAGGTGTCCGGCGTGATCCAGGACTTTGAATATCCGGAGGAGGATATAGTGAAGTTTGGAGTGGGTGCTTTTCTTGCTCCAGGCTCACCAAAAGTCAAAGTGTTGGAGGCGAAAAAGCTTTTTAAGCTAGACGTCTCATCACCAGACGAAAAAAAATATGTCCCGACCTCCTCAATCCGGGTTACGTTTGAGGGTACGGTGCTTCCGCAGGCCCTCATTCTTGAAGGCCTCCGGATCCCCATTGACCGGCCATACGTGCCAAGGGTGGCATCCTGTTCCAAGTGCAGCCGGATTGGACATGCCGAACCGTTTTGCACTCGCAAAACATGCTGCGGCAAATGCAGAGGGGCGCATGCTACCGAGGAGTGCAAAGCAGGACATTCAAAAAACCTCCCACTCCTTGGTGGGACAAGGAATGCCAAGCGGCCTTTAACAAAAAGCGGGAGGCGTTTAAAGCGTTCCGGGTCACGGGCTCGAGGTCCTTGTATGAAAAATACAAAGGACTGGAGAGAACGTGCAAAAACCTGTTGAAGGCGAAAAAAAAGGGTTATTGGCGTAGATACGTCAATAACCTAGACCCTTCCGCTTCACTTAATTCGCTTTGGAAAATGGCTAGAAGGATGCGAAACAGCAATAACATTAATGAGAGCGAAAGTTTTTCTGGCGAGTGGCTGAATGAGTTTGCCCACAAGCTTTGCCCCGACTTCGTTCCTGCGCAAAGTTTTAAACAACATGCGCCTGGCAGTGATCCTAGAATGGATTCACCGTTCACTATGGTGGAGCTATCAGTTGCTCTCCTATCATGCAAAAATTCTTCCCCAGGTCTGGATCAGGTTAGTAGCAAACTGCTGCAAAACCTTCCCGACGTAGGCAAGAAACGTCTGTTAAGAATCTTCAACAGTATGTTGGAGTGCAACAGCGTCCCGCAAGAATGGCGAGAAGTGAAAGTTGTCACTATTTTGAAACCTGGTAAACCGCCATCAAGACACGATTCATATCGGCCAATATCGTTACTTTCGTGTCTGAGGAAACTCCTTGAAAGGATGATTCTTTTCCGTTTAGAAGAATGGTTGGAATCGAATAACCTTCTTTCAAATACCCAGTTTGGTTTTCGTAAAGCCAGAGGTACTAATGACTGTTTAGCCCTTCTGGTTACAGAAATACAGCTTGCCCGTGCACGCAAGCAGAACATGGGGTCTATTTTCCTGGATATACAGGGGGCGTTTGACTCAGTCTCACCATATAAACTGAGTCAAAAATTAGAAAATGCGGGGCTGGGACCAAAGTTGAACAACTTTCTGTTCAACCTTTTGTCGGAAAAAGCTATGTACTTCAACAATGGTCATGTGCAGTTGAAGCGGACCAGTTTCCACGGACTAGCACAAGGGTCCTGTTTGAGCCCCCTGCTATATAACTTTTATGTTAGTGAAATAGATTCTTGTCTAGCGCCTAATTGTAGCCTTAGACAATTGGCAGACGACGGCGTCATATCAGTCGCAAGCAGAGACGCCGCCGAAATACAACTGGCTTTACAAATCACCTTGGATAATCTAGCCGAGTGGTCTGAAAACCTTGGTATCAAGTTCTCTGCAAAGAAAACTGAGATGGTAGTCTTTTCTCCCTTTAGCGACACGACAAATAACAGGGAGAAAAGACTATTTGACCCAAAAATTGACGTCTTTTTGTATGGTGAAAAGATATCAAGAACCGACAATTTTCGATACCTTGGTGTTTGGTTCAATTCAAGACTAAACTGGAGTACTCACATCACCCATCTGGTGCAAAAATGTAGTAAAAGAATCAACTTTCTAAGGACAGTCACAGGATTCTGGTGGGGCGCACATCCATCAGACGTCCTGCGGCTGTATAAGACAACGGTACTCTCCGTATTGGAATATGGAAGCATATGTTTCCATTGGGCATCCGATACGCTTATCCTCAAGCTTGAGAGGCTACAGTACCGTTGTCTTAGACTCGCGCTAGGGAGCATGAAATCCACACACAACATGTCCCTGGAAGTGATGACCGGAGTGATGCCGCTCAAACTTCGTTTTGAAAAGCTGTCGCTTCGCCTTCTAGTCCGTTCTTCAGTATCAAATCCCTTGATAGTAGAAAATTTTAAAGCGCTTCTAGAGACAGGTTCTAAGAGCAAAATCTTAAAGATCTACGAAGATTTTGTTGCCCTACAAGTGCATCCTAGTGCTCCACAGGCATTAAATCGTGCTGCCCTTCCTGAGTCCTACAGTTCCCTTTTAACAACAGATTCCTCTTTGCAAGAGGAAATTAAGACCATACCGAATGATCTTCGCCCGAGGGTAGTTCCGGGCATTTTCAGGAATAAGTATGGCCATTTAGACCAAATAAGCCAGTATTACACTGACGGATCATCCTCCGAGGTGGGCACCGGCTTCGGCGTTTTTAGCGAGTTCGCCGAAGTGTTTTTCAAATTGCGACAGCCATGCAGTGTTTACACCGCAGAGCTAGCCGCAATCTTTTACGCACTATGTTTGATAGCAGCGAGACCTTCGGATCAGTACTTCATTTTTACTGATAGCCTTAGCGCTATCGAAGCACTGAGATCCCCAAAGGCCGTTAAGAGTCAGGATTTCCTGATCATAAAAATCATAGAACTGCTTGGCTCAATGTTCAATAAGGCGTTTAGGATATCGCTAATTTGGGTCCCTGCTCATTGTGGAATCCCCGGCAATGAGAAGGCAGACTCACTGGCCAAAACAGGCGCCACAGAAGGCGCATTTTACGACCGACCGATCTCGGCCCATGAGTTCCTTCGTTTTCCGCAGCAACTTTTCCTGTCTCGCTGGCAGAGCATGTGGGAGGCGGATGAACTTGGGCGTTTCCTTTACATGATCTCTCCGCAAGTGTCCCTGCGGCCTTGGTTCGATGGGCTCTCTGTAGATCGTGCGTTCATACGAATGATGTCTCGACTGATGTCGACTCATTTCGCTTTGAATGCTCATCTACAGCGTATAACTCTGGCTCAGACGAAAGCGTGTGGCTGCGGTGACGGATTCCACGATGTGGATCACCTTCTGTGGTCCTGCGTGGAGTACGAAACCGCTAGACCCTCCTTGATGGGCGCAGTCGAGCACATCGGAAGACAACCGGGTATAGAAATCAGAGAGGTGCTGGCGACCAGGGATCTCCCTTACATGAGGCTCATCTTCCGATTCGCCAGAGACAACGGTCTTATCCTGTGATTCCACATCCTCATAATCCTACCATTCCTTATTCCAT
Source organism: Anopheles maculatus (assembly GCA_002091835.1). Taxonomy (NCBI): domain Eukaryota; kingdom Metazoa; phylum Arthropoda; class Insecta; order Diptera; family Culicidae; genus Anopheles; species Anopheles maculatus. The sequence continues at coordinate 100,575 of KZ061648.1, forward strand.
TCTTTTTGTTGTGTTGTCTTTGTCTTACGTGTTTTGTGTTTCTGTTTTTGTTTGTAGAAGATACGGGTGATCTGTTGACGTAGCAATACCATTCGCGCGCAACGTCAACGTTGTTAACACTGTTGTACAAAGGAGGCAGGCTAGTTTGGCTGTGACAGTGTTCTCAGTACCAGTCCAGCGGTGACACGACGAGTTTGGCCGTGTTGGTTTTGGGTTTGAGAGTGGTCGGCGGGTCATGTTTCGAGAGTAGTGGAGCTACCTTTGCTGCTGCGGGATGAGACTCGTCGATCATTTTTGGGTTCGACGCTGACATGGTCGAGCTGGGACTGTCTCTGCTGGGCTGCTTGCTGAGTCCTGTACGCAGCCAACATTGTTTGTCCTGTCCAGAGTTTTGTTTTCTCTATGTTTTGTTTTTTTTTTCACCCCAGATCCGCAAGTCGGAAGGACGAAGCACATTTCCATTTCAGAAATAGAACAAGCCACACAACAACAAACAGTAAAAACAGCTATTGATCCGGACTATGCCTACCCTACAACCACATCACAACAACAACAATAAACATGGATAACAACCTCACTCATCGACAACCGAGCATGCCCGGTATAAGGCAATAACAAGGAGGAAATGCCTTGTTAATCTTAAGAATTATTTGTAATCATCACACGCGGTGGTGACAATACGGCGTCGTGCCGTCATAATGGATAATAAATAAATAAATAAAAAATTGCAATCAATTTGAAAAACAAACATTGGAAACGATTAGAATGTACGACGAATAATAACCACTAATCACGTTTTTTTTGCCTACAGTTTATACATATGTAATTAAATCAAATGTTTTCATTAAAATATACTTTGATAGTTCACACGATCAGCAGTCTACGAAACTTCTTTAATGTACATAACATGCGTATAAAATAGCGTCAAGCTATTTTATTTTATATTTAGAGTAAATGCATTTCAATTCGGATTGTAATATTTAATCTCGTTTTTTATTGATTCAATCAAAGCATTGTTATTATTTTCTTTCTCGTTTATCAATAGTCAGTTCATTCAATTCTCTGCAGCTAAGAATAGTTAAAACAAGCGATGGTTTCCAAATTTTCCTCTACGTCAGCAATTCGGACGCGGAGAAAATAAAAAGCGCAAATATTCCCCGCAGTGAAATCCATAAATTGGAGAACAAATTTATGAACCGAGCTACAGTAAATCACCACAATGCTGGAAGAAGATTCATAACCTGCAGTGTACGAACAAGCTAAACAACATGCAATCGAATGTAAATACAAACGCACTGTTGTGAACCACATAAATCGATGACTATTAATGTCACGTTTTATTACGGGCTCAACAACTCCGGGAACGGGCGGCAACGTGAACAAAACAGTTCGCAGGGAGTATTGCAAGTTGGACGGGCTAGCGCAGCAAAAGCAGTGATGCGGTGTACGGAGCAGTCACCCTAATTCCGGGCCAACTTCGTCCTTCGATGGAGGCGCCTGGTGGTGCATGACGTTAATGGGTAAGTGCGGGACGTAAGTGAGGGACGTATCTGAAGAAAAGGCGGGAAATCGAACTAACCTAACCTGCCAACCGGTATTAACTTCCAGCAAAGCTTGAGCATTCAATCGCGCACACTGTTGCGTCGCATTAAAGCAGCGTTGCAGACAGAGGAAATAAATAAAATCGAACGAATTGGATCTGTCAAAATCGGGGAGACTTATTCCACTTCGGAGAAGGAAACAGTTTGCCTTGAAAAGAATTACACTGTGAAGAGGTATATTTCTACAACACAGGTTTTGGTCTTAATCAGCGAACTTGCGGTGTGTGAATGAAATCTCTGGACCACGAAGGACATGTTTTCTTCGGTTGGCTTTTTTAGGACAGCAGCTAACCATTTTCTCATTTTTCATTGTCCTCACGGTCAACGGTGGATGGTCCTTAAATTGACAAGAGCATAAGTTATGCACGCTTTGTTGAGTTTTTTCCTCCAATCTCTCTTAATTCTACGAGTGCCATCGGTACCGTTCGGTATTTCCCATCCTTTGAGTAGAGGATTTTCCCAAATAAAGAAACAAGCGCCGAGCAGTGTAGTTTGTGGAAAATGTGTACGCTCGGGCAAGAATTGCCGTTCAACAAGTCAGTTATAGCGAAAACGTAAAAATCGCTCCCCGTTCCCAGGTTCAGCATCGTGTCGCTACGGGAGAGGAGTTTCATTTCGGTCACGATACAAGCGTTCCTTATCCGATTTAATGTTGGCAACTTTCTCTGATTTTGTAGAAAACGAAACGAAGGGAAAAATGCAAGAAACGGACCCTTCCAATCAGAACCACCGGTATCTAACGATCGAATTTTCTTTGACAATTCCGTCCTTTTCCTTCGTACCTTCGAATCATCCCCAAAACGAGTTTTCGTGTTTTCGTTACCTTCATGATGCGCCATTGGAACATAAATTAGGCCCAGAGTTTGATTTATATCGGTTTATTTAGCAAAGCAGATCCGGGTTTGCTAGACACAGCACGACAGATACGGTTTGATTTTTCAGTTTTACCTTCAGTTTGGTTGTTGGTTGTGCGTGTTTACTTTACATGAAGGTACAACAGTGGTAAAGGTGAAATGTTCTCGTGCGTTAAAAGTTTGTAAAAATCTGTCTGTCGCCTGTCGGACCGTTTCCTAGCGGTGCCAAAGTTTTTGATCATGATGGAGGTAAAAATATTACTCCGTTTTGGTGGTGGTTGTGGAACGGATTTAGATTTAGATTGGTTTATTTACGGTTCAATGATTGCCACTGGAAGTGTCAATATTTACTATCGTTTTCGATCAATTTGCTCTGTAATATGGCGCTTTGGAGGTGGGGACAAAAGTTGGGCAGACTGTTCGTTGTGGATCAACCATGAATAGAGGAATTGATTGATTCGTAACGATGTATGATTTATGGCATATAAATCGATGTTTTGTATAGAGTAATTGTGAGATAAATCTAACGCAAATGTGATTTAGTAGAGCAATTTGAAGATACAAATTTTAATTATCTTCCATCCCAAATATGCATACAACGTGTACAAAAAACACAATGAAATGGATTCATTTCATGGAAATAAATTCATTTTTTTCTACTGCAATATCTTAATTGATTAAAATCAAACAGTAACAGCAATTGTGTGAATGCAATGCAATCAAAAAGCGTCACGAGTATTGCCAGAGGACAATGGAAAGGACTGATGGCTTACAATACACCATTCGCATCTAGGTAGAGTGAATGATTTTTTTCAGGATTAGTTTTTATACTGCACATCATAACCACTGATTGAATTGCTTCAGGAGTAATGGTATTGATTTCGCGTGGTGTAATTATTTTTACTTCTAAATTATGTATGACCTTTTTAATTTATTTCACCATAGTAGTAACGTATCAAAAGTTTCAAATACATTTCTTATTGGAATAAATTAAACGTTCAATTTTATAAAACCGTTTTGCGGTATATACAGTTTTTGCAAATAAATAAATAAAAATAAATTGTCACAATATTGGGATGCTTGAAGAAGTTTTCAAATGGAATTTAATATCTCTTCTCCATATTTACCATTACAAAATCTGCTCAATGGATTTGGTAAAATTCAGTAAAAATAACAAACCAAACAAAAACTTCCTTTAAAGCTGTCACCTAATCCAAATCAAAGATGGTTCATACTTTTCTTGCGTTGAACATTTCTTTTTGTCCATTGATTATTCGTTGCGTTGTGCTGTTAGAGCAAATGTTGCCAAGAGCAAACTCTTGCCAAAGTTCATTTGGTATGATGTTTCGCAACACAGAATTAAGTCCGAAGCAAAAATCCTTATGCTAGACATAGTCAGTTCGTGTCGTTATCTGATGTTGAGTGATAATAAAGAGAAAAAGACAGGAGCCGGTACGCAGAACTTGTGAAAAAACTTCTTGGATATAAGTCGGGGTTAGGAAAAACCAGTAAGCAGACATTGTATCTGAGCGGGATTATGAAATGAGGTTCACTTGGTGCAGAGAGTAAAGGTGGCAACAACGGAATGAGGTGCAAATTATGAGCGTTATCGAAGAAAAAGATTCGATTTTTTGCACGGGCTTGAGGCAGCTCTAGCTGACAGCTGTTGCTGCTGTGGTGTTGTCCATGGTTTGAAATATTTTTGTTTTGGTATGAGAACCATTACAGAAAAAAGTTTCGATACTCTGGCATAGTAGCTTGCATGTGAAATCTGTCATCGGAAATGTTAAACCTTAGCCGTGAGGTTGAGTAAGATGAGTGCAAAAACTGGAGGAGAGCAATAAGGATAAAAAACCACCACCATGAAAAGGTCTTAAAAAACATTTTGTCGTTAAACTTGTCAAGGATTAAATGTCGGTTCTTTCGTGCATGGATTGAATTGAAGGACGCTTGGAACGAATGCTGTGTGATTTCGCTTCGCTTCGTGTTTTTGCTTTATATTACAATTTAAACAACGATGTTAAAAGTTAATTATGCGTAACGGTGGCTTCAGTATCCATGTCGTCTTATACATAGATAGAGCTAATATAGGACAAATAACGATTAGTTCGATTATTCTCAACGCTGATTTGTCCGAGACTTGGTCGATGCGAGCGTTCATATACTGATATGCTCAAGCTGTACTCATGTACCATGTTGTATCATCGTACGATGTACCATAACAAAGAGAGGATTACTGCTCAAACCTATTTCGTTTATATTACCAATTATTTGTTGATAACAGAATATTTCTCTTGTTAAAACGTCCAATATATGGCCAATGACCCGCCACATTGATAATTTTTTTGTATAATTTTGATGTTTCTTTGGAAAATTAAAAAGGCGTTTTAATACAAACTAATGGTACATATTACTGGAGTCCATCATAAATAAAATAGTTTAAATTTGAAAGCTGTTACTCGCATTTTGCTTCGTTTAGTGTTCACGTTTAGTGCGTCTGAGTCATACAATTATCAAGTGGAAATATTGTTCAGTGTTTGCATATCTTTAGGCGCCTACAACGGATTATTATTGATGAACAAACAAAACCAATTAATGAACTAAATCAATTGAAAAAGTTTACCATTACAATTAGAAAAAGGTAAAATACAACATAGACAATTACATACCCGTTTTACTAGGATGCTGAATATAAAAAATGCGATAACTACGGTGTTTTTCCAAGGAACCACTAATCCTTATCCACCTTATTCACTAAACACTATTGTCACTGAAACTTCTTCAGCTGTCGCTTGGTTTTAGTTCACTTAAGCACACCAGCACAGTCGCCAGTCACATGACCACCGATAGCTTCATACTGGCTTGTACACACACAAGTTCATTACAGATGCATCACCGTGTTTCACTTTCGACCGGTGCAGACACATTTAGCAGGCACGGGCACACATACGAACGGAACCGAGAATTGTACGCCGGTTTGTGTCGCGTGGTACGTTCGATCATTGGTTGCATTTGCGGTTTTGGTTTGGTAAATGTTCTGCCCGTCGTGGGTTTGCTGGATGTCGATCAGATCTGGTGGTTTGTTGCACTGCAAGTAAAGCAAGATGAAAGTGTTGTTTTTAGTCGAAAATTGATTGAAACTGTCGAAGGGTAATTTGTTCTGTCGATTAGTTTGTATTGATACTTTATTAGACCTTTTGCTTCGTAGAAAATAGAAAAATATCAAAAAATCCTCCATATTATATCAGGAGAGAGAATTTCAGTTTCAATTTCAGTTAAAGAATTTTCATCAGTAATTTCGTAAAAGTAAACATGAAACACCATAAAATAAACCAAATGTTTGTGAGCAGGAAGCATTCGGATTGCAACCGAATTCGGAATATCCACCATAAAGCTTTAGCACTTTTATGTTAACAGCTTCATTATCCAAATAATGCGCAACGTTCAGATGCAGAGTTTTATGGCACGATTCTCTGCTGTTCGCCAGATGCAACTGTAGGCGCACGAATGATTTAGCTAATGATTGCCGTCGTTTCTGTGCTTGCGTTCTTTTAAAGGACCTGAAGAAGTAAAGGGCACCATTTCGAATGCGGGTGTAATATTTTTACGAGGCAAATCGTAAAGCTTAACTTGTACACAAATGGTAATTTTATTCGCCAACGTTAGAGACGAACACAGGGTGGCTTAATGTAGCTTCTTGTAAATGGTAGTAATTACTTGAAGTCGTTGTTAGTTTTTTAAAAAAAGTTTCATATTTTAGCTTTTAGCTTTCGTGAAATTATTGAAGGAACATAAAGATTGATTGATTTTTTTTTATCTTTAAGGATATTTTTACAGCGTACGCAGGATTGCTTGCATTTTTTTGCTTTAAGATCCCTCTTCAGTACGTTGCACATGCATTTAACTAATTGTTTTAGCTGTTCCAAATCGGTTCACTTTGTGTAGTAGAAACGAAAACATTGTTTTTTTCCCCTGCAACCGATCCAACGAGTTTGAGCCATAAAATTCATCTCCCTCTTGAACATGCCGAGAGTGCGTGCAAAAAATGGCCACTTAACTGGCAAACGATAACACTTTAGTGCCAACGGCAGAACCGCAACAATTCTTCGAATGGCTGTTGACCGTTGAGGTTTTTTTCTCCCTATTTTCAAGTATAGTTTTTCAATTCCACTATCATCCACTGGTTCTACTATCCCTCTTGTCATTTACTAAGTAATGGCAAGTACGAGGGGTTGTGCACAATGTTGGAAACGATACTGTAGATGGGGCAGGATCGCTTTATATGATTGCCAGCGTTTGAGGACTAGAAATCTGTGCAGTGTAGTAGAGCTATTCGATAAGCTGAAATAACGAACAAGCAAAGGTGGGATGTTGATTATGGTTTCTTTTGGAGGTGATTGTTGAAATGTAGCTACACATTTATGGACGTTTTATGATAATGCCAAGCGGTAGCAAAGCGATAGTTTTGTTAAGCCAGCCAGTAAATTGGTTGCATTGAGGGAAGTCAAAATTGTTCGTGCTGTGAATGTCTGAACTTTGCAGTATGGTCCAATATATCGACCCCGTTTGTAAGTTTGATTCAGCAGAACCAGTCTAGTCATCTTTCAAATAATATATTGTCTAAATAAACGAATTTCAACCTTCAAAAAACCAAAACAAATGAGATTTTAAATAGTGCCTTGTTTTGATTGTTTTGATTTGAACCTTTCATCCATAACAGTGCTTTGTGTTACGAAGTATATTTATTCATGTTTTAAAAGTTTAAGAAACCAGATGTGTGATAGTTTCAGTAGGTTTGAGTAGTTCGTAGTAAATCACGCTGATACGGTATCCCCAGATATTAAGCAAAAGCTTTGAGATATGGCTCTCGTGATGGTATGATGAATCCCTAACGATTATGTTAATGAGGTAATATTTCACACATGACTAGCCGGCATTCGATATCCGGCGACTTCATTTCATGATTCACCAATATCTGTGCTTCGAAAACTTCGACCCCTTGTTTCATAAAGAGAAGTATATTCGTGAAGTTTTAATAGTTCACGGTGTGCTTCAACATCCAGATCTCTAATGTCTTAATTCCGGTTTGTTGTGACAAGTCTCATCATGGTTTATGACGTTTAAAATACGTCAAAATCGAGACACATTTTCTGCTAGGTTCAATAATAATAAATCATTAAATTTGGCTACTTTTCATGTATCGGTTGCGGAATACACAGCTGTTTTTGCTTGATGATTATATTGTTTTGAAAACTGAATAAAGGGTTTGAAGCATCCATTTATTTGGATAGAAAGAATTCTGGATGAGATGGATATTACTTTATACAGTTTTACAAGATACATCTTCCTTGGCTCATATTACTCGTAATAAGCGGATGATGAAGATTGTGAAAAATATATTTGAGGCGATGAAAGAGCCATCTGAAATCATTGAACGGATTAAAAGAATTTTTGGGAAAACTCTGTTTGAGGACCCTTTTCAAACGAGGTTTGTATTCAAGAGTTGAAGCCAGTTCTTCAGGTGCCAGTTAAGAAATCTCCAAATGCTAATAGTTTTGTTGATTAATTTTTTTATATCAAATTCTATCAGCATGTTGGTTATTAAGTTGTTTATTGTTAAGAAAAAATCCGCTTCGACTGGAATCGTCAAAAGCTTGAAAAATGTATCAAAAAGTATTAACATAAGAAATGAGGTTATGCACTAAACTGAGAACATTCTTCTAAAAAAAAAAATCCAAAATAAACCTCCACTAGTTTCAACAGCAATCACTTGAAGAAATAAATCAGATTATAAAAGTATTAACACATTCTGATGCCCATCCCCCCATCTTTATTCTGCACCCTACTGTCAAACACTGGTTTGTACGCACAACCCACGCAACATTCTTGTGCGTAATTTATCGGCCAACCAAGAATAAATCTTGCACCCATAATCTCTAATAAATCATGCTCATAAACAATGGATTGATTTGCTGGCTAGCAGCAACTCGCTTCCTCCCCAAAAACGGATGCTGCCCCATGTATGTATACTGTGTCCCAACCGTGTTGCTAATCATTATTATTCTGCCAGCATCGCACAAATTAGTGTGGTGTGTTTCTTTCGCGTGCGAAGAATTTATGGAGTGTCGAAATCGAAACCAGCCAAAGGTGACGAGGTGTTTTGGAAATGAATTAGCCACCGTTCGGGCGTTACGTGTGCGGCATCAGGATTGCGATGCACCGGTCGAGCCAAACGATCCGTCGACGATGTCTTTCGGAGTGTGGATTGTTTTGTGTGCCGCTTTTCCACAGCACCGATTGTGACGTGGTGATGTACCCGTGTCCGGCAGACGGTCGGACTAGATATGGTCCGTTAAGCTCATAAATCAGCATAACAATCAATTACCGAAGGGGCGGTCAATTAGGGAAGGCCCGAAAAGCATAATTTTCGAATGGCCACTCTTCGGGTGGCAGATTATTGATGATTCGCGCACGCAAAATATGCAACTGATTGGAAAATGTGTTTGATTTAGGGAAGCGATAGGGGGATTCTATTGGCAGGGTATATTTTGGTTTTGCAAGAGTTGCATACACTGGGAGCGTTAGAGAATGAATAGTATTGTTTGCATAATCGCCGGTAGGTTAATAAAGTTTTAATTTAACCAATAAATGCTAAAGTCTGAACGAATCAAATTAAAAAAACAAATTGCATTCCTTACAGGGACATTACTTGCCAGAACATTTACCTAAAGTTATGCAATTTGGATCTTTTTTCTTTAAATAAGTATTAATTGTTGCTTCGCTTAACCGTTAAACGGGCAAACAAGCAGCATCCAGCGCCAAAAGGATTGTATGATTGTTTTCCCTGCTTTGTCAGGCTTTAAGGTGGTTTAAAGTAATTAAAATCCTTTAAACCCAATGCCACCTCCCGTCACTAAGTATTCACATAAACCTGCAGCCTAGGACGCACAAGCAAACAATAATAGCACACTTTCCAGCCACGTGTTCCACATTGCAAAACAAAACCAGTGCGAAAGCCCACAACCCAACCAGTACCCGTTGATGGAACCGTTTAATTATCCTACCACCATTTTTCACCACCAATCTTACCATACACCAGGCATTACCGGTGGTTCCGTGATGCCGGACGGGAAAAATGCTCATCAAAAACGAACAAAAAATGGCGGGAAAACATGATGTTTTTTTTTGGGGGGGCCGGCGTGTTTGGTTCTACCGGATGGCGAAAAATTGTAACCAAACCATCAGCCTCGTTGGCGTAGGTAATTAGGATGAATTTTCATTCCGTAAGTAGCACGCCCGTTGCGGGAGAACTCGTGTGGGTCGGGCGGGGTCGTGCATTTGGTTATGTTTGGAAAGCCCGTAACCTGCGTACTACATTTGCCAGACGCGGATGCTGATGAGGATTACTGATGTGGGTAGGGGTGTGTGTGTGGTGGTTGTTGGCGCGAGAGTGGTGGCTTAAAAACACGAATGACATGTTTTGACTAACAACATTGCTGTTATATTTTTGTGTCTGCACTGCACATTCGCTCGCAGGTTGAATCGCGCAATGACGCGCCCACGAGTGTGTTTATGCAAAATCGGGACTAGAGATTTTGTTAGCTAAAGAGCGTACATAATTCGTCAATTAGTTGCGGGCACTCATGCTGCCGAGTCGGTTGGTAGGAGGATGCTTATAATTTATGGCTGAAGAAGGGTTTGCAAATTTGTGAGAAAAAAAAAAACATAAACTTTCCCCGTACAAAAACTGTATCATCGTGAGCAAAAGCTCATCACATTGAATATTGAATCAATTAGTGTCAATTATACGTTATCTATATCGGGAGATCCCGGGTGAAAGCGAGAACACTGTCATTGTGTTGGGGAATGTATAAAATTTTAATATCTACATGCTCGGGTGAAGAACAAACATTATGCGATGCTGAACAGTGTAGCGTAGCGCGGAAGGATATTTATTGGAATGCAATGTTATTGAGTGTTTTATTTTTGTCCTCCTACCGGACAGTGCGGTTTCAAATCAACCACACACGCACACCATAAATATGTGCCACACAGAAGTTTAATTGAGTTTATGTTAATTAATTGATTAAATGCACCATTTCGAATAGATGCGTGGGCACTGTGCAACTGTTTTTTCTACATTAAAATTAATTACATTTGACATGGTTTTTTTTTTGCATATTTTAAGATCTGCTTGTGGATATTGATTAATGAAAAGTTAATGTTTGTAACGGGATGTAGCATGCTTTATAAATCACAACAGAACACTGTTTTACTATTGTAATAAATTCTCGTCACGGTTGCCACTATCCGTACATTCCGTTAAGCGGTTCGTAGTTCAATCGATTGTAGGAAAACCTCGCGGGGTAAATGACTGTTCGCAACCACCGCAACAACTAATCCGCTCGAAACGATCACGACCGGAACGGTTAGATCATCTGTCAGCATAATCACTAATTAAATGGTAACAGGATAACCGAACCAGCACTAAAACCCATCCTGTGATCGGAAGGAAATAGCAAACCAACGTACGTGCCCCGGTGTTGATTTTATGCTTCTCGCAGACAATAAGTCGAACGCCGGGAACGCCATGTGTGCTCAAGAGCCACGGTGTAATTGTGTTATCGGGTTTGCTTGTGCTTATGGTTTTTGGGCATATCGTCCTCACACCGGTTTGCTTCGGATGGCCCACCCGGAAGATGACCTTTTTTTCACGATGTGTCTTTTCCACTTGTTTGTTGTTCATTTGCCACGTATCGGTGTGCCACGATACGCTTAATGGGGGGAGGTTGTGCTCTTACGTGCGCTAAAGTTCCCCTTTGTAACAAAGCGAAAGCAGTCTTAGGCGAGGCTTTCGAAAAGGGTCAAGCAGTCAAGTGTTTCAAACCAACCGATCGTATATTGATTGTGCCTTCGAAGAAATCACCAATGTGATGGTCTTTGGAAGCGTGGCAAGCGGTGAAAACGAAGGCAACCGATGGATCGTGGGTAAATGAATTTGTCCAACATTAGTTGTAGCGGTGACACGTGACTGGGAAATGGTTGAACAACGGTTGTCAGATGAGAAGCTTTGAATTTCGTGGGAGTTATCACGCTGGGAGGCATTGGTAAAAACTTAAAACAAAATGAAGCTAGCTATAATATTATGGTATTACCATTTTATATTCTATACATCTGGTTTTCAGTGATTTCGAAAGGATAATAGCAGAGTTAATTGAAAATATTCAGGTTATTTTAGATTATTAAAAAAAAATAAATCTATTGTTTCTAACTATGATACAATTGCTAATACATAACCTAATGTCGGTTGAAGTAATACAGCAATACTGGTACTTCGCGGTTTTGACTTGATGTATCCTTGTATTCTTTGAAGCTGCTCACAGTCAAACACCGTCGTCTGCCTATTCAATAAAAATAAATACAACAGGCCTTGGGACCATTGGTTGGTCTGGTGGTCGTGGCAGTATGCTAGTCTTCACGTGACAGGACCTTATGTGGTAGGCAAATACCTCGCGAGGTTGCAGATAAACAAAAAAAGATGAAGTCGTAGCATTTCTTGCAGACGCATCAACGCCTAGAAACTATTCCTATCATGCCACCTAAATCCATAGTGACGGACCAAAAAGACATCCCACCAAAAGAATAGACAGGCCATTCGTTACGCAATTCTAATTTGTTACGCAATGGTTTGATCATACATATGGGATCAACGATCAGTCTGAGCTTTTTCTCCTCGAACGCTATAGGATCTCATCTTTTCGATTCAGGCAGAGGCATGAGCATCTTTGAGGCTTGCGTGAGTCCCTTACTTACTTACTTATCAGGCACCACAACCGCTTTGCGGTCTTGGCCTTGGAAACAATTCTCGATACCGCTCACGGTCTAGCGCCGTCGCAGCCGTTCTGGTGGACGTATCAACGCCATCACACCATCTCAGTTTGGGCCTACCACGCCTCATCTGTCCGTGTGAACGGTCTAAAACGTAAGTCCTGGAACCTTCAGTTTTCTGCATCAGTTTCCCTAACCGTTAGAGAATTAGAGTAATTCTTAGAGAAGTCAAACGGAGCGTTCACCCGTACAGAGGATTTACTATGCAATCAAGGATAAAGTCAATTCAGAAAAGCCAGACTCAACAGGTCAAAATGATACAGCCTTGTTAGGATTTATCAAAATCATCATGGGCTTCGTTATGATAGCAAAAAACTTCTGAATGAGCTTACTTATATTGGAAAAATAATTATTTCATGAATTTATTAATAACTCAAATGGTAACGAATTCGCTTATAACTGAATTTTTATAGTTCAATAATACTCGTTTCAAAGCTCAATTTGTTGTTTTACTTAAATTTATTTTAAAAAGCATACATTTGCGTTAGATTAGTTATAAAACATATCCTTCATAAATTAAACACTGAAATTTACTTGTTTTTCCTAAAATTGAAATAATATGAAAGTTATTATTCGTTTCTTTTGTAAATTTAAAACAAAACGAGTACGTATAACATAATTACCATAATGATTGTTTATACTGTTGAATGTCTATACACGAAACGGCAAAATGAATATGATACAGAGCTATTTTTTTTACTCTTACGGAATGGCCAGACCGTATTGCTACAAAGTTACATTTGAAAAGAGCTAAAAATACGACACAAAATACGCAAAAGCATTGAGGATATAAATCCCCTCCATCGACCGATATATTAGGATATTTTTCACTAACGCAACACTGGTCCATTTGGTCCATTACATGGCCACCCGGAAAGAAGAACCGGTTATGGATGTGCAAAACAACCAGACACAACCATACTACACCACCCTAAGCTTTCATCACCTACCCGTGCCGAACGAGAGCAAACGAGATTGTATGGAATTAAAATTTCATAATCATTGCATTGGAGTGTGTTTCCCTTTTTTTTCTCTGTCGTCCTTTTCGGGTGTGCTACTGCTACAAACATCCTACAGCACAGGCGTCTAAAAATGGCGTACATTTCGAAGGGTAAAAGCGCGGTCAGCGTGGTGTGCGCCGGGGGTACGGTATATTAGGCGGAATGGTTTCATCCGGTCGTTAGGCAGAACCATTTTCATTAGGATTTCAATTAAAACCGATCAGCGGATGCTTTGGATGGGTTCGTGCGAAACTGTTCGCACGGGTTGGTGAAAATGAATTGCCTTTGCATTTGCTCCGCACCAGTCCAATTGTATCGTTTGTGGGTTGAGTGTTCCCGATAGATACACGCAGCATGTTGTTGAGCGGTGGGAGCGTTTCCACCAGCCCAACGGTTGCGTGTGTGGGATTGATTGTTGAGTGGTAGTTTTGTAATTTATTAACCTCTTAACAGCTCTTTACCGATTAAGCTGGTGTTAAGAGTCCGGTATAGCCTTTCCTCGAATCACGTCGTACAATAATATTTTGCATTTAAACAAGAACTGTAAGCATCCCTTCTGCCTAACGGAACTGCTACAGAGCATCACTGCAAGCCCTTTGCTCGACGCTGTGCCTGTCAACACCATCGCTGTCGAAAGCTTTCTAATTTGCATACTTTGGCAGCAGCTACCTACCGAAAAATTAATGATTTTATAATGCACGCGGTTATACCCGTTACCATTAAGATTCCCAGTAGCCATAATCGATTTGGTTCGGGCGTTCCAACATCAGCTTCACCCCAACCATTGGTGGAAATGATTATTTTTCACCCACCCAAGCATTCAACCCTCGAGTTTTGCCTTCTAAAGGAAACAATTGGACCCCCCAGTTTTTGAGCATTTTATTTATAGCAATCACTTAAACCGATTAATGTTTTGCTCTCCTACAGTTCGGGTTTTTACGTGTTTTGCCTCTGTGTGTGTGTCGGAAGTCTATGAGTATCTTCTCTCCTTGGAAACGGTCCCAATATTCAATTCCCTTTTCTTCCAACCGTAAATGTAAATCATCCTGCTGGAATAATATCAATTATACGCGAAAGCACTTTCGCCAATTGTAATCCTTTTGTTGATGTGGAATGGGATGCAAGAGAAGCAAAATTCCTTGGAAGGGAAAGGAAAACCACGGTGCTCATTTTGTTCATCATCACACAAATGCACATCAGCCGCATTCGCCAGACTTTTGAAGCACATTTCGAACGTTGGATAGAATCGAAGTCGAAATTAGGTATGGCCACAGGTAAAGGAAGGTAGATGATAAGATGAAACCACAGTCTACAGTTCCGTGTAGTACCGGTCGTTTTGTTTCGTTTGTGCATTTTAATTAACAGTCTTTTTTGCTTTTTTGTTCGTTTGTTGTTCGCAAAGCTCGTCAAAGACTGTCGTTTGGAGATGGTGTCTAGTGAAATGCAGCTAGCGGGAGAGGATAATGTAATGAGCTTACGTGATGAGCTGAGTACCTTGGCTATTGCGATGCTGCCTGGAACTTGGTGTGCTTGGTGTGGGATTTGATCGTTGTGCAGTTGTGGTACACTTTTTTTATTGAGTCGTGCAGCACTGGTTTTTAATGAAGTGTTGCAGTATAGAAGTGATATTCTTTTATTTCAGTTTGAATGCGTTTAATTATCGTTCAAATATGAATGATTATTACTTTAAACACATCATTTCACAGGTTTTTATTTTGGGTTACAAAAAGCATTAGTGTGTGGAATATTTTATTTTCTTATTATTTGTTTATTTTTGATCACTTCTTGGAGCAATCCAGAAACACATGTAGACGTTTGAGATAAAAAGTAAAATACAGGAGAAGCGGCTCGTGTTTAGATTATTGTGTGTACATACTGTAAGCTGCCATTCGGTCATATTTGTTACTTAAAATGATTCCTAGGCATCGAATAGAACATGAAAAGTTAAATCAAATACGCATTTGAACAAGTGACTTGCTCTGCAATGTAATAATTATTCTTGGTAGGTCGGCACGTGAACAACTACTGCCATAATGCTGCCCCTTAGACTTGGATAATATTCATGGAAAATATTATCCCTAACATAGACGACGGGTAAAACTGGGAATAGGATAAGGTACTTGATGCTGCAGTGTTTGTGCTACGATGCATCTCATGATTTCTTCCAAACCAGTTAAATTCGTTGATGATTCTTAGAGAATTGGCCTTCTATCTATCATAGGTCAAAGTTTAACTCAACTGAAACTAATTTACCTCAAGATCCTCGCTCTCTGCTTCTATTTGAATAGTAGGTGGTATGTTGGGGGCGACCCGGTGGTGATGCGACAGCGGCGCCGGTCTTCACACGGCAGGACCGGGGTTCAAGTCTCATCTGGGCCGTTCCCCCATAGTGAGGATTGACTAACCAACTATGCGGTATCAATTAGTCTAGTAAGCCAGAAATGGCAGGCATGATCTTAAGAGTAAGAGGTCGTTAGGCCATGAAAGAAGAAGAAGAAGAAGTGGTATGTTTTCTAGACAATTAGCTATATCTGCTTTCTAAGAAAAGCAGAATTTAATCGAACGATACGGTTAAGAGGAGCAATAATAAAAAGTTTCTTTTCTCGCAGTATTAGTACATCCATTAAAAGTGTACATTTCTAGCATATTTCTCTCTTTCTCATTGAAGCCGCAATGAGCTTTGAAAATATTGATGCATTTTGGATTGGTAGATGAAATGTAAAATCGGATGAAAATCGGAGCATGGATCTCTATGAATTTTCTATGCGAAGTGGTTAGATCTGAGGAGTTCGAATGAACACATGATCTCCTGTGGTGCATTGGAGATCCATGAACCTTTAAAGACACGTGGAGAGTGATCGAATATAAAAACCTCCCAAGCTTATCTGTATCCCATCCCATGTATCGCTTGAAGCAGCTAAAGCCATTTTTGGCTTCTTAAACTATCTTTTCAATGCAAGGAATACCCTAATGAGAGGGCTACTGAACAAGAGAAATCTGAATCATTTTCTGAAATTATACGCTTAAAATGATTAAAATACAAGTATTCTTGGTCGCAAATTTTCGCGATGTAAATGACCGCCATGCATTTAACGATTGTTCGTCATTAATTAACGACTTCATCTTAATTGTCAGTCTTGTGTAAGGAGGAATGGCTCTGATGGGATTTGATAAAGGTTCTGTTGGCTCTTTTATCAACCCAAAAATGTATTACACTCGTACTCATAATAAAATAATGTAAAATATGAAATTTAATACGCAGTAGCTACACATGAACCATTGCACAAAACGACTGCGAGCTGTACCGTTTATTAAAAAAAAAACTAAAGACTCGCCATAATTATGTCAGCTAACCTCGGCGTGGTAATTTATCACCCCCGATAGTAAAGCAGAAAGGTCGGAAGCTTTACCGTTCGCTGAGTTCTCTGTCATCACTTCTGTAGCCTTGGCAAAGTTTTCCTTTAATTTTGCTAACATCCTTCCCAAAAAGGAACTCCGAGCGAACGTACACACACATACACACACAATTTCTGGCGATTTGATGAAGGAGCGAAAAGAAAATTATCTGTCGTCTGTAGCTGCTGCTACATTTTGCGCTGCTTTCACTCAGTGGTGGTGTGTAAGGAGAAAAAAAGATTGAAAGCAAATTGGAAACTAAAAAAAAGACGCTGCAACTGAAATAGTGCAAGCCAGTGCGGAAACTGACGGTTTGACGAAAGGTAGAACAGAACCACGAACGCGACGACGGATGAAAACTTGCAGGCACGTTTCAATAATTTATAGGAAAGTTTTTTAATTAAATAATATTTCCCCCATTTCTTGCATTGGTTCGGTTTGGTAGGTTGGCATGCTGAAGCATAAACTACGGGCAATTTGATGATCGGATACAAAAAGTACGTAGTGTTTTGTCTGTGTTTTTTTTAAAGACATTCCCTTAGCTGTGATACAATATAGATCTGATTATGATTCAAGGTGCATGAAAAATCAGTTTAATTTCTATAACATTATCTGTGACAATCTGTTCTCGCTATTTCGTTGACCTGAAAACTCAGTTCACCCGTACCCGTAAGAGTTGAAATTAGACAATTTGTCACGTCGAAGACATCATGCACCGCCATGAACGTTGAACCAAATCGCTTCCTTTATTTATTTCCTTTCTCTTCATATCACTGATTGACTTTTATTGCAAATGTTCTACCCGCCATGTTCCGTGGCACGATTGATCAAATGCTCTCACGGAATCCATTCTGTGACAATTTTTTTTGAACTTGCACATCATCTTTTACCCGATGCCCCCGATGTTGAGTACGCTGTGCTGCACCCCAGAAGGAGTGCTTTTCTTATATGTTTTTTTTGTTCCCCATCTCGCTTTTTGTTGTTCGTTTGTTCTGTTAGGATGCATTGCTTTTCTTTGCTATAATTTCATCACGCCATACCGGAATATGGTGTATACGGTGGTGGGAAGAGAAAACGCGCGACAAGACAATCAGATTTAAATTTTTCGATTCAACGCAAAGGCTGTGCGAATGCGGTGGAAAGTGTGGAAAGAATGAAAGGGGAAAAAACAGTCGCTCAAATCCATCGTTTCTTCTCCAAGGGGCCCGGATATGGAAATCGATAAAATATAATAAAATATAAATTTAGATTGCTTAGCACGACTGTCGCAAAAGCAGGGAAGCAGTACGTTAAGGGATGCCCAGGAGCATCGACAAAAAAAGAAGAAGCAACTGAAAACCCGTACACAGCACAGACGGAAGAAAGGAGCGATTTATTGGTGCTTAGCATGGAATTGCGATCGAATTGCGACGGTTTGTAGGCCGGCAGAATAATGTTTTATGCGCTATCTACGCCGAACTTTCCCAGCGGCGGCAGCACCAGCGTTTTGTGGCACTGTTCAAACCTGGTGCAAAATGAGCTGAAACGGACGGAGCAGCTGAACGGAATCGCTACGTCTCATTTCCGGTCGCTGTGATTTCATTGGAACGAGGGGAATGGAAAATTCGAGCGATATGATAAAAAAAAATATTCCGAATTTAATTTATTTGCCCGTTTTTTTCCCACGCGCTGCTGTACTCCTGCAAGTAGAGTTTAATTGTGTCTCATAATCAGCTGCGTTTTATCTTCTGGAATGGGGCGAATCGTTTTGTTTCTCTCTCCAAAGGTTGTTCTCGTTCGATATGTGAGCAATTTGTGAGATTGTTGATTGTGCTCTGGGTGCGATTGTGATTGTGTCTTTGTTGGCCCGAGTGGTATTTTGTGAGGATTGTAGTGTTTATATTGAGACATTCCATACCTCAAGTAAGATCAAAGAGACCGAAGAGCCAGCTGATCTGCAATGTACGGGAAAAGTGGTTTACCGTGATCATAAAAAAAAGTACTATTTAAAATATATAAGATTTAACTCACTCAACATAATTTTTAGCAATACGGAAGTTGAGAAAGCGCATCACCGAGTAGAAAATGTATTTAAAAAATAGATTTCAAATGTAAGTTTTTCCAATGCAAAAGAATACTTTTCCCAAGACCGACCTTATTCATAAAAAATCTCAATATTCGCATTTTTTTCTGAGTGTTACGCTGTATTGCATACCTTTAGGCGCATTATATTTGGAATGAATTTATCCTGCGGTAGCCGTGTGCTTAACATACAATAAATTAATATTAAATAACGGGTACTATTATTTTAGTTAAGCGAATATCTTTTTAAATCTTTTTAGAAATTAAAATTAAGCTTTTGATGAACTTACAATATTTTAAATACCTAAAGGAACATCTATTTTCCCTTAATTACAACAACAAATCTTTAAACTTCCCACCGACCCTGAAGCTTGAATTGGACATTTTGAACAATAACAACGAAAACTATAACAATTTTGATTCCTTTTCGAATCCCTTTAACGTTCGTTTGGCAGGTACATAACATGTAACATTGTAACGCCACTCAACTAAACAGCCATCTTGCAGCATCCTTGAACGGTGGCTAGCCTTGAGTGGCTTCCGAAAAGTGGTTCTTAATGGTGCTTTATGATTTCCTTCAGGAAACGATTCGTACGACGACGAGTGCAGCATGAGTAGTTCTGGGAATGACCCATTAGGCGAAGATTGCCCCGATTTGCTGCATCCCGACGTCCATCCGGGTCCTTACCGATTTGCGCAGTGCGCATCGGCATAGTGGTATCATCGGCCAGAAGAACATACCGTTCCGCTGTCCATTACTGTCTGCCACGGACGTACGGTATAGCTGTCAGTAAGCGAACGAACATGAAATGCAGACACGATGATTATGATAGTAGTTCGTTTCAATATTTTTTAAAGGTAAGCGTTACTAAAAGCTGTAGGAGTAGGAGTAGATAAAAAGAATGGAACAAGCAATATAAAGGAGTACTTTTTATGGATAATTTACTCCTTCTTGACTTCAACGCAATGGAAGCAAATGGTGCTGATTTCGTTCAATAATTTAATCCAAAATAATTATCCTTTTTTTTCATTTTGGTTGGGAAAGGATCCTTCCATTTCCATCATGGAAGGTAAACAGATGGGAAAAATATGCACACTGAAACAGGTTTTTTCTTATCTGCTCTGGTCGAATGTTCCGGGAAAGCTTTGGCCGAGCGCAAAATAAATATTTACTATTCATTATCCAAAATTTTCGCTTCTTCATGGCGCGTGCGAATGTTTTGATGTTGTTTTCGCCGTACCTTCTGTAACGCTGTGTTCATAAACGCTTTTACAATTGAACCCTTTTCCAAACAGTTAACCAAGTGTGGTTGTTTTTCTTTAAGCTTGGAAATTTTCCCCACCGATCTCAATTCTTGATATCCTGATTAACCCGCAGCTAGTGCTTTGCTTCGAAACGAAAGGAAACGCATCAAACTCTCAAGTGTGATAATAAAACTTACTCTTCGGTGGGTTTGATAAAAATATTAGCATCCTCGGTGGGATAAATTTTTCCGCATAACGCGCACGGTACATGCAATAACATCTCTCCACGCAAAGGTGGAAAGCTGGATGCAACTTTGTGAAATGGTAGTACCGTATGGAAAATATGTAACACAAAGTTACACGTAAAGATAATAATAATTGTGCACAGCGTACGGCACCCAACACGGGCTCGCCCTCGGTGGGAATTGGGATCTGCAGAATCGCGAAACTTTCCAACGATACGAACGGTACCACTGCATGCTCTTACCGGTTGGCTACCGGTGATTCGTGTCGGGGAAGGCTCGATTTTTTTTTTCGGTAGAACGTTTGATGTTTGTTGTTAATTTTGAATTTGAATTTTAATTGAAGTTTATCCATATTTTTGTTGATTATTTTTCGTACCACAAATCCTACGCTCAACGATGGTGTGGATTTCCGCACGTTTGGCATATTTTGCACTCGCCATCGTTGCTTTTGGTTGGCAGTGGTGTTGCTTCCTTTGGCAGGCACGATGGAAATAATTTGAATGAAAAAAAAAGAAGCGATAGCCACATCATGCGCAGGATCAAGTGATTCGTATGCCCGGTGTTAGGTGTGGTGAGTTTTGGTGTGTAAGGTCTTAGCCTTTTTTCTCCATTCAGTAAGCCCATAATAATGAGCGCGTTTGTGGATGGAAGTTAATACATGCATTGCGAGATGGTTACTGTTTTTCTCACACTTGTGCGAGTGTACCGGTTTGTTTTGGTACTTATTTGCATTGCGATGTAAAAATATTTTTTGTAAGTTTTGTTTTTAAATTTTTAACATTTAAAGTCTTACAGACAAAATCTCCAACCTGAATAAGTGAAGTTGGGAAAGTGCAGTAGACTTGTTCAGTTACTTCGGATCACGATTTTTCTCCCCTGTTATTTATCCATTCAAATTAGTACCACGGGCAGGAAAATTCAATTAAAAATCCATTTAGCTCACCAGTGCTTCAAAAAGCATTCAAAAGAATTGCCGCCGTTCTTCACGACGGTCAAGAAGCAAGTGTCAACAAAGCGAAGGAAAAAAGCGAAAAAATGCTGACAAATGAAGAAAAAAAAAGAAGCTCACTTCAACAACGTTCCTCTCCTTTCAGTAATTATTGTTTGCTTCCGGTGGTTGTAGAGCCTGGAGATGATCTGATTTTTTGTTGTTGTCGTTGTTGCGTAAGTTAAGTCTTACATCGGAGTACATCGGAGTGAAACCAGTACAAAAAGGCAACAACAACGAAAAAAAATCCCGCCTTAATCCTTGTATTTGTAGAGTAAAAAAAAAGGAGTCTAGAACAGCCACAATGCTGCTCGAGAAAATGATTTCTTTGCCAGGCAGCTGGTTTCGAGCAAGCTGTGCGCCTTAAAGTATGCAATCCCTTGACGCTCTGGCGTGGATGGATGAATATTTTTGTTTACATGTGCAAACTTTGACGCTACAATTTCTTTAACACTGGGTTTTTTTTGTTTTCTTTCTCGTTGAATGGTGGAAAACGGTAGACTTACCAGCTTTTCTGGTGACTTTTTCATTCCTCAAAGCATCCCCAAATGAACGGGCTTTGCCTTACAGTGTTTCCTCAGCTGTGTTGGGTACAAGTACCTTGCCAGATGCACAAGCAGCAAAAGGTCTTTCTCATCTTGCTCCGCTTTACCGTTCCTGTCACCTTAAGCAAGCTCAAGTGGAAGTAATTTATGCACCAGCTCGTAATCTCGGCCCACAGCTGTAAGCTACGTGAGTGTATGGTTCTTTGTCGCCTTAATCCGAAAGATTTTCCCGACGTTTTCCGTCCGCCCAAACCGGCGTTCTGCTTGAACGTGTAGTTTTTCTATTTCTTCTGAAACGCACGGCCTCTCAGGGGTGGCTTGGGTTGAAGGTGGGAAATCAATAATCCTTTTGGGGAGCATGGAAACATGCTCCTTTCGTGCACATCAAATGACAACGCTCGTCTACGCACGCACTTGTTGGGGTGAAAAATAGTTTTCGCATTCGTCAGATTCCCGTCAGGTAAAGTGTGTTCATAATCACACTATCACTCTTTTCTGTCTTGAAAGCAGCTCAGAAGAAGCGGTCTTTGGAGGTTAGTGATGGTGAGAGGCACTAGAAGCAGTTCGCATCCCATCAGTCTGTTTGATGTGTAAGTGTCCAGTAGAAGGAAAATGAAGGATAAAATATAATACACTCACAACAAACAGACTCCCAGACAATGAGCAATGTGATGGGTGTGGTACAGATTTGCAGAAAATAGGTCAAACTGTTCACCAAAGCTGTTTGGGTTGGTTTTTTACTGTAGGACTTAGGACGCAGCCTGAAGGTCGTAGAGAAGAATCTTTATTCTTTCAAAACGAAACAAATTCAGGATAGAAATATTGAATTTCCATGTTCGTCGGTTTTGTAATAAAAATATCTTAAATCAGCATATGATCAGAGCATGACTGTATCCTTACAGATCTTACACCTCTTGACCTTTAGATTTTTATTCTGCCTGTTTGATGTTTGCACATCAAAACCACAAAACCAAAAGGTAAATAATTATTTTGCTTGTCGGAAAATAAATACCGTCTCATAAAATTGTGAACCATACAAAAAGACTAACCGGAAGCATTAAGCTAAGGATGGCAAAAAAAGGTTGCACGGTATCATCTCCTCGTTATCAGGTCACGATTATCGCACGCTACCATTAAACACAACTTGAAATCCTACCATGGTGCAAGGTGCGTTTTAACGTACATCGATCGAAGAAGAAACGGTGTGGCAACTCACAACTCACATCAGGCAACCACAAATCGATTGGTATCGTGTGTGATTATATCGGCTGCCCGGGTAAGCGTCTTCCGGGCAGCATGCAAGGTGTCGTCAAGGGTAGAAACGCCATCAGTGTACACCGATGCGATAGCAGCAAACAGGGGCCGGTTTTTGTTTTGGAGCCTCTCAGCGGAAACGTCTTTCCCCATCGCACGACTCATAAAAAAGTCAATGAGCCGCAAGCACAAGCGAACAGGTTTCGTCTTTCAAGCACGCTAAAAATTAAGCACACACGCCCCACAGCAAAACTCCTTAAGATCGTACCGATCGGGAAGGAGCGCGAGCGCGTTGAAGCGCGAAAAAATTGACGTACTCGCGTGTGTAGAAGCTTGGTGGCGCTATCGAAAAACGATTGGAAAGGAGCTCGTTCTTTCGCTTTGCCGGCGTTTCGCAGAATGAATGAACGGTTGAATTTTGTTTTTGCGCTTGTTGCTGATTGTTCATTCGTTCCCCATTCTTCAATCTCGAGCTTATTGATGCATGCAATATGTTCTGTACGATACATTCTTTTCCTTTTATATTGATCGCTTCGAAATGGGGCACAATTTTTTGTTGTTGCGTTGAAAAAGCTTACAAATAAGTAAAGCAAAAAAAGTGGGTTGCCTTTGCTTCGGTAGGATTATGTGATCGGGGAAAACTGATATGAGTGTGCTCAACTGGTTTTCGGGGAAAGAGGGGGAACAACGTTTTTCGTAGGGTTTTTAGCGAATGATCCTTAGGGTTGACGTATTGTGATTTTTTTTTTATTTCGCTGATTTAGAACATCATCCAGGCGCTAGAAGATTTTTGCTTGATAAGCTATAATACCAGCTTATGCGTGTCATGGCAGGAAAAAGGTTGAATACATTTTAAAATAAAAGTTGAAGAATTTCATTTCAGCTTGTGCGTACTTATTTATTAAGTGGGGTATAAAATAAAGACTATGAAGACTATACTTACGATGAATTATTTTTACAATCGATAGAAATATGAGAGTGAGGACTGGCGATCAGGGTCCAAACTATTCTGGAAATTATGTGGTAATTATAAACATTTTAGTAAATAAGTAAGACATAAGGCTAGCAGTATAGACAGTTTGGCTTAAAGGATAAAACAAAACAGGAGACGTCAGTTCCAAACTCGGTAATATTTTTTTGTAGATTATACGCTCATGCCAAATCAAACTATTTGTTCAATATTATTAAAATATGATTTTTATCCTTTACTGATCATATGATGATGAACAATAAAGACATTATAAGCGATCAAGATGTTTGATTAATTTTGAAACTACATGGTTGCAGAAACAAAAACCACATTTTATATGAAAAGAAGACTAAAAAACTAGTTCCATATGTACGGTAAGACGTGTATTCTATCCTTTCTCTTTCTATTTTTTTTTCTTGTCTCAGTTAACAAGCCGTATCAAAGGTCCATGTTCGTATAAAAAACCTGTGCGAGATCTTGATTTATTACGCTTGAACTGGTTTTCAAGCTCATATTCAAGAAGCTACCGTTTCGCATCGATCGTTTGTTGTTTCTTTTGCTTATACTGCATTCAATATATTGCTGAATCGTACCGACAACAACAAAAAAAGCACAAAAGTACAAAACAGCACAACTGTTATTTAAAAACACAACGCAGATGTATAAAGAAAAGGAAGAGAAGGATATTTTTATTCACCATACAGGAACTACCCTAAAAACTCCGCGAGGGCGAACTGCACTCATCAATAAACACTCGTAAACGATGATGTATTCTTGAGGGAACTGAACTATGGTAAAGACGGATTACAGCCGGCACTCAAAATTTACTCAATTGCTTATACATCACTCATGCGAGATGTTTTGGATGCAAAGGTAGCAAGGTAGAATGAAAAAAAACCTCGCACATACAAACTTTTGCTCAATAGGAAACAGAACAGAAATAAAGCCTACAAAACGGTAGAACCGAGACCGGGAAATGAAAGTAAAATATACGTATATGCGGGACAAATACAAAACAAAATCAGTCACACAAGCGAAACGCACCATGTTTTGGAAAAAAGGAAAAAAACACCGTTGAACAACATTTGCACCAGAGATCAAGATTGATGAGCAGCTGGGCTTTGGGTGTTGTGGCATTGTTGCGGAACCGCCGTCGGTGGTTGTAGTTTCGAACGCTTGTACATAGCATCAAACTCCTCAATCAGAAACTTTGGCGATCGATCGAAACCATGCCATTGTAGAGAATGGAAATACACACAAAAACAAGATGGCAGGTTTTTTTCTCCGTATCTTCCGACCAATGCTTTTGGCGAATTGAACTCGCGCACTCGAAAAAAGGGCTCTGAAATAAAATATTACCCAGATTGAGAGTTTGATACAAACGGCGAAACGGCGGAACGGTTGGTGACCATCAAATCTAATCGTAATGGATGATCCGGTTAAAAGATTCACCCTGCTGGGTTGGTTGGAAACGGCAGATGATGCCTGCAACATGCTCCGAGAAGGAGTGAAATTCCGCTTGAATGAAAATTAATGATTGCCGGTATCGAGCCGTTAAGAGAGATCGGTACTCGGTGCTGTGAGTGTTTTTATGTAAGCCTTCCAACGTACGGCTGTTGATTCGGTCGAACAGCGATGTTAGGACTCACCAATTTGTGTTTACTGGGAGTAATAGTTCGGGGCATACACTTTTGGACATTCCATTAGCATCAATTTCGATTCACGTTTCGATGGGGTTTTTGATGGCGAATGTGATGTACGATGTGACTGCATTGCTATATGCAGTAACGAGAGTGTGCAGGGATGTGATGTCCACACAAAAGCTCTTTTTAATCGGATTTACTGCAGTGCAAAAAAGAGATCATTGTGATAATAAACTGTAACGCTGCAGTTCAATGTACAAAAAAGAAGAATGAAGTGTGTCACCTTGCACCGGGACGGATTATCGCAAATAATATACAAAATCCTATCTTGCATGCACTGTGGTGCACCATGACGGCATGAAGGAAGATTTTATCGCCCCAATCTCTGTACAGGCCGAATGCCTTTACATTCTTCCAACTCCGACGTCCGCCACTACGATCGACCGCATTGAACGTGTACAGCGATCATTTACGCGATATGCTGTTAACAATAGACCGGAAAACACCTACGAAATTTATCCGAGCTATGAACAAAGATGCCAGCTGTTAGGACTTGATACCTTAGCAAAACGTCGGAGTGTATCCCAAATCATGTTTGTTGCTTCCCTTATGTCGAACGCTGTTGATGTCCCATGTCTTGTATCATCCCTGTATTTTTATACTCCAACTCGTTCTCTCCGACCCCGTCCTCCACTTTTTGTTCCTCATCGGCGTACGGCTGTCGTCGAAAATGATCCCTTTTTGCGTTCGGTGCGATTATTCAATGAATACGACCATTTGTTTGATCATCACATTCCTCTACCTACCTTCCGCTCCTTACTACGAGATAGTATTTGACCCGTTACGTTAAGTATTATGAATAGTATCGAAATATGATCCATTGTAACGCGTAGCTTTAAGAATGTTGTTTAGGTTACCCAGACAACTGAACTCTCAATAAACTAAACTAAACTAAACTAAACTCGGACCGGTGGGATAAACCGGATTGACGTACGGAGTTGTGTTGCGGTGTAGAGTGCATAAATTAAAACACACATCATCACATACGCCGAAAGAGGGGCACACAAGAATTACGTCGAAAGTAAACAAAGCGCCCCAATACAAATGGACGGCAAAGTGATCAAGGAACGCCTCCCTTAATGGCAACAGAAGTGCAATTGCAGTGCAAATGTTCCACCAAACCGCTACCCAGTGCATCCTGCTCCATAATCAGGTGATGCGAAGAACTGCAACAGGAGAACTTGCATTCTGAAAATTAATTAACGTTTTACGGGTAAGCTTTTGTACGGATGGTACAAAGGGCATGTGGCCAGGTACAACCGGAAGCGTGATCCCGGGATGTGCAACGTGTGCTGCAGTGTTTTCTGTCGTGCCCGAGGGTTCCAACCGGCCGAAAACTGGTTTACGGTCGGAACCGTGTACAGAATTAATCACGACTCGATCCGTAAGCCCGAACCGGACGAAACAAAACCGTCCGGGAGAGCGAGTGCATGTTCGACACGGCTAGACGGACGGGATCGTTTATGAGCAGTTTGGCAGCACACTCCACTGTGAGGAGGATGTAATTATTTCTCGAACTGCAGGATCGTTCGGAGGCGTGCGTGTTCCAGGTGTAGCTAAGGGCCCGGGAGCAACAACATGCAACGTCCAGCAGTTGAAGTACGCTGACGTTTCATTCCCACGGTAAGAGCCACGCGACGCACCGTTTGCTACTTGATCTTCTTTTGGGATTGTCCATAAATCAACCTGATCATCTTCGGAGTCGGCAGAGAATAATGACGAAGAAGGCGGGCACGAAGGAAGAGGCGTGCAGCGTTTAGTAGAATGGTTTGAAAATCAATACGCAGGATGCATTTCAGTTTGCAAACTCTTACCGTTTGAATGCCACCGGTGAGAGAGTGCCGAGAGTTGCCGCCATTTTCGCGCAGCTCATCTTAATGTCTTTGGAACACCACGAAAACGAGACATCAATTCTGTCACTCGCACGGCACGCACTCGCACGATAATACTGATCCCTAGACATTCGGAACTCCACTCGGCGCGACGGGATAAAAGCTCCTGGCACGAGGTCGGGACGTGAGTGGGGAAATTAATCACATGTTCGTATCAGCCGGCTTGAGTCATTTGTCGAAAACTTCTTCCCAGCAGCTCCACGACCGGTTGGCTGGATTTCAATATATGCAACGCTACTCGAATGACCTTTCATTGCGGCTGTCAGTGAGCAGGGCAAGCGAAGAATCAGCACGCTAAAGATGGGCATTCGATCGCAGTTTCTCGTGTGGAGGATTCTCGAGTGTGCTGATGTGTCAAAACCGAAGCATTGATGTTTATGCTCTGGGTGAAATATCGGTCGAGTCGTCATTTGCGATGATGACGATGATGATGATGATGATGATGGTGCCGTATTTAACGAACACCCTACCTAGTGGTCCTCACCGCTTCTCATTCGGATGCTGCTTCTCATTTACATACGCCTCACACAGATCGATGTGGGTGTTCCTGTCGGAGGAGCATTCAGTAACAGGAGCGACCTCGCGTGTGTGTGTGTGTGGTCTCCGATTTTGCATACGGGAGGTTCGGGATCAAGTTAGACAGCGGTAATTAATATTTAGCATCATTAAGCGGCGGCTTTATGAGTGGTAAAAGCCTTTGGCGCTGATGACGCTGACACTGCACAGGTGAGGTCTTTTGGGACGGGAGTCTCTAACAGCGGTACGAGAAAGTACTTAGGCTGATAGGTTGAATGCTAGCGAGGAAAGCTTCGCACGGCATGATATGTTTGTTATTCAAAGTGGTATTTTGTCGTGTGCTGTTTTATCATGATACAGCGCGAGAGTAAGAGATTAACGTGGACTTTGAATCTCGGTTACTTTCTCTCCACAATGCAGTGCCACTGTCTATACAATTCCAATAATAAACTGATTGTGTTATTATCGCGGGAACAAAAATGTCCAATAGCGCGTAACGCAGCTTTTTACTTCTTACACATGTTCCATCTTGTATGAGATGTAAATAGAAAGCACGTACCATAAACGTCATTTACGTCGCACCACGCGCTCAAGTTTGTCCACTCCAAGCCGGCAACGTCACGACAAAGCCATTTCGCTTTCTAAACATTAAACATTTGCCCAAGGTACGTTATTTTTTGCTCGGCCCTGCTTTCACAAACAGAACGTTCCACAAAAACTCACAAACAATTGCCTCCGGATTGTTGTGTGCGTTTACCGTCCCGAGCCGAGCTTCGTGGCAGGAAACCAGTCCCTTTCGTTTCCGATATTGGCAGCACAAGGTTCGGTATGTTTGTGTTTCACGTATTTCATCCACTGACGCGAAACGTTCCTTTGCTTGCTTCTCTGAGGAATGGAATAAGAAAACGGAACCCTTTATGACGGTGTACGCATCGGCCAGATCCCTACTCCCTCATCTTCCTCGTACGTCCTGTCTAGTGCTCAGTCTATAGAAAATGTAAAAATAAATAGAAGGGCAAATAAAGTCAGCTCCTTTAAATAAATAAAGCGTAGCAAACTGTGGTGGCCAGCTACCGACAGGAAGGATTATAGAAGGCAAGTAACGTGCCAATGGCGGAACGGGAGCAGGGACGATTAGTCGACCGGGTGGCCGGGTAGATCTAGACCGGGGCGGAAAAGCTCTCCGTGTGTTGTGTTTGAACAATTTCTGTTCAATTTCCTTTACGAGCTTTTCGAGGAACGGTTGAGTGTTTGGTCTGGTTTTGAAAGGGGAATTGCTGCAGACGTCTTTTAGTGTCATGTGTGAAGAAGTTGTTGAGCGTGTTTCATATTTATTTTGCATACAGAGAGACAGCAACAGTAACAAGTAGAGTGGATTTCTGTCTGAGAAAACTATTCATTTCTTAATTGAAATGTTTATTGGAGTTTTCAAATAATTTGCTCAGAAAATTAGAACTTTTGTCATTCGAGTTGCATACTTTAAGGCGTTCTCATTGCTTACGCTTGCGAAGTTTCCAACCCCTCCAGAACCGCCTAAAGTTATGCTATACCGGGTGCAATATTGTGTTGTAACGACTTTGTTAACAACTTGATTGGCTCTTTCTACCACGGAAGGAGAGAAAATGAAGGCTTAATAAAGCATCTGTGTTCGTTTTATAGTGCCGGTGTTGCGTTGACTGACCAATCGATCGAGCTTATCACCAAGGAAATGAACATCAATCTGTAGGATCCTTTCTCTCGCCCTAGCCAACCTTATCCCTGTCCAATACTAGCACCAGACATCAAAACTGAAGAAAAAGTGATTGAAGTGACTGAAAACCACAAAGAAAATGGCCTCTTTCTTGCGTGCTTAGATCGGTGCCTCGGGTCAGCTACCCATTTCGCACTATAGCAACCAGCAAACATATAAAAACTTTCCTTCACAGTGTCTGTTCTTGTGCTGGGCTCCTGTTCAACATTTGTGCAACACGAAACAGAAGCTAATAAGAACGAAGCAGGCCGCTGGTGCACCGTTGTTATGCTTTATTGTTCCAACGCTTGTCAACCGTCGGTAACAACCCTTAAAAGCCATTCGATCTGACCGCTCCGGGGGAGTTTGGGTTTTTTTGGTTTCTTGTTGCCCATCCATAGAGACCTTTCGGGATAATTTTATTTGGGTACAAATGTGTGTTTTTTTGTTCGTTGTCACACAATTTTGCGTGGGTTGAGAAATAGTTCTTCACCTTCTTATCCCTGGCCCGGTGTAGAGGGTGCAAGAGAGTGGCCACAAAAACAACATCACAGTGACGCCACTCACAGTATGTCTAGGGCGTAGGCTATGTGTATGAATTGGCCAGCAGGGTTCGTAGAGTAAGGATGCAAGGGTGTCCTTTTATCGAATGACCAGCAACACACAAAGAGGGTGTTAAAGTGAGATGTTTACCCAAGCTGTACCAAAATATCAATCTTGCTGTCCTTAAGGGAAAAGTGTGTGTGAGTGTTTTTCCTTTTAGTTGCTATTGTGCCAAACTAGGGTTGGATGTGGTCAATCGAGGGTGCAGACGCAAACCCCTTGACTTATGAGCTTCATTTGACCACATTTGGTTAAGCGGACGAGCGTAGGCACGAGTTGGTCCGCAACAAAACCTTCAACCTGCTTCCGATCAGTGTCAGATTCAATTTCAGCTAGAGTGTTTTAGTGCAGGAAGTGTGCAAAAAAAAAAAAAAAACCTGGGGGAAAACAAAAACAGGACAAAGAAACACATTTCGACAAAACTGTTTACTTTCCCTCTATGCTTTCTTTGCGCGGGGAGGTTAAGCTTTCTATCCTGTTTGGATTTCGGTGTCAAAATGTAATTATCGGAATTGGATAGTTTGTTTGGACGTGATGGTAGGAAGTAGAGAGAAAAAAGAATCACACCGTGGGGTAAATGGGCGAAAATCGAACATCTTGGAACGTCTGAAATGGTGGTAAAGTTTGTTTCCTAAGTACTAGGTCGTGTTAAGTAGTAGTACTTTGAGGTTATTTTTGGCAAACGGTTCTAGAGATCGTTCTACTTCTTGGCTAGCCACTTTAATGCGAGGCTAATTCGCCCTTGTTTGGCAGATGGTCAAGTTTTATCAGAAGTTAGCTGGGGTTGGTGCGAAATGGTCTGTGGAAATGTTCCAGAAACAGCAGCATCTACAGCAAACAACAGCTACATCACCGCATTAAGATTGTACTGTGTGTGTTTTTAAAAACACTATCTAAAAGAAATAACAAACATGCTTTCCCTATTGTGGCCCTGTTTGCTCTGCTCTTAGCGGAACGCTAGCCACCAGCGTACATGCAATAAATACTGTACTTAGACCTTAGACCAACCCTGTGGCTTATATATGACCGCATCGGGACACATCGGGAACAATTAGAATCATGACACTTGAGACATGTTTTTCTGGTGCAACATTTACCAACACATACTTTTGATGGTTTTACAAGACTTTCTTCGCTCGGTACGCAGTCTCGCTTCTACCTCTGGCCTGGCCTGGTGAGTGGTGAAACAGACCAAACAAACGGCACGACATGCGGAAGATGCATGAACAATTTACCACATCAATTCACCCATTATCTTTGTGTGCTATAAATTATCAAACTTGTGCCTGCATCGTGTGGAGCTTGTCGAGCTTGTGGTCGTTGTAAGGGCAGGAACCGGTCCGTGTGTTCCTGCTCGAACGTAAACCACAACGCACTGACAAACTGCCTTTTCCGATAGAGGCTGGAGTAGGTAGAGCAGTGTGTGCGCACCAGCAGCATCGGTGTACGCACTTATATGGAGTAGCATCCCGGGACGCAAGCCGGTCATGGTTTGCCCCATGTCCTTGTTACAGCGTGAAACTTTTCTTATAAATAATATCCTCCCTTGTTGGGCGGCCCAAACCCGCAACGACCGATTAGGGAGTCGACCGAGGAAATGGGCTGAGGATGATGGTCGGATTATGAAAGGTTTGGAAACGGTCTTAGTGATACGATGCCTGAACGCTGGTACGGAATGCGGGAAATTGAGGTCGGGAAAATGAACGGAAAGAGAAAATAATGGTAAACAAAAAGGAAAAGAAAAAAAATGGTTAACAAACATCCGGACAAGGGGAAAAGGAACTTTGCACTGTGGGAATAAGAGGTGGTCAAAATGATGTCCTTTTAATTACATTATATTGCAGTTTTTCCGCAATGTTAGAAAGCATGTTTACATCCTTTGATCAATGTTCTGTGTCCCATTTTTATTTCTATTACGAGTTTGCATAGGAAATAGAAAGCTTTTCGTCTCTCTATCCCCATCAGAACGTTGTCGATCATAATCTACCATTTTCCGTACGCACAAGCAATGGCTTTTCTGCAACACTTCTTCACTTCCGGTTCGGTCCAAACAAAAACAAAATAAAGGGCGTAACGAATTGAGCTGCAAGCAAAACGGAACACTAATGGAGCACAAATTTCTGGGAAAGACCGCCGTGTAAGACCCGGTCATTGTGACGTTTGGGTGTTAAAGTGAGATGTTTACCCAAGCTGTACCAAAATATCAATCTTGCTGTCCTTAAGGGAAAAGTGTGTGTGAGTGTTTTTCCTTTTAGTTGCTATTGTGCCAAACTAGGGTTGGATGTGGTCAATCGAGGGTGCAGACGCAAACCCCTTGACTTATGAGCTTCATTTGACCACATTTGGTTAAGCGGACGAGCGTAGGCACGAGCTGGTCCGCAACAAAACCTTCAACCTGCTTCCGATCAGTGTCAGATTCAATTTCAGCTAGAGTGTTTTAGTGCAGGAAGTGTGCAAAAAAAACCTGGGGAAAACAAAAACAGGACAAAGAAACACATTTCGACAAAACTGTTTACTTTCCCTCTATGCTTTCTTTGCGCGGGGAGGTTAAGCTTTCTATCCTGTTTGGATTTCGGTGTCAAAATGTAATTATCGGAATTGGATAGTTTGTTTGGACGTGATGGTAGGAAGCAGAGAGAAAAAAGAATCACACCGTGGGGTAAATGGGCGAAAATCGAACATCTTGGAACGTCTGAAATGGTGGTAAAGTTTGTTTCCTAAGTACTAGGTCGTGTTAAGTAGTAGTACTTTGAGGTTATTTTTGGCAAACGGTTCTAGAGATCGTTCTACTTCTTGGCTAGCCACTTTAATGCGAGGCTAATTCGCCCTTGTTTGGCAGATGGTCAAGTTTTATCAGAAGTTAGCTGGGGTTGGTGCGAAATGGTCTGTGGAAATGTTCCAGAAACAGCAGCATCTACAGCAAACAACAGCTACATCACCGCATTAAGATTGTACTGTGTGTGTTTTTAAAAACACTATCTAAAAGAAATAACAAACATGCTTTCCCTATTGTGGCCCTGTTTGCTCTGCTCTTAGCGGAACGCTAGCCACCAGCGTACATGCAATAAATACTGTACTTAGACCTTAGACCAACCCTGTGGCTTATATATGACCGCATCGGGACACATCGGGAACAATTAGAATCATGACACTTGAGACATGTTTTTCTGGTGCAACATTTACCAACACATACTTTTGATGGTTTTACAAGACTTTCTTCGCTCGGTACGCAGTCTCGCTTCTACCTCTGGCCTGGCCTGGTGAGTGGTGAAACAGACCAAACAAACGGCACGACATGCGGAAGATGCATGAACAATTTACCACATCAATTCACCCATTATCTTTGTGTGCTATAAATTATCAAACTTGTGCCTGCATCGTGTGGAGCTTGTCGAGCTTGTGGTCGTTGTAAGGGCAGGAACCGGTCCGTGTGTTCCTGCTCGAACGTAAACCACAACGCACTGACTAACTGCCTTTTCCGATAGAGGCTGGAGTAGGTAGAGCAGTATGTGCGCACCAGCAGCATCGGTGTACGCACTTATATGGAGTAGCATTCCGGGGCGCAAGCCGGTCATGGTTTGCCCCATGTCCTTGTTACAGCGTGAAACTTTTCTTATAAATAATATCCTCCCTGGTTGGGCGGCCCAAACCCGCAACGACCGATTAGGGAGTCGACCGAGGAAATGGGCTGAGGATATAAATAATATCCTCCCTTGTTGGGCGGCCCAAACCCGCAACGACCGATTAGGGAGTCGACCGAGGAAATGGGCTGAGGATGATGGTCGGATTATGAAAGGTTTGGAAACGGTCTTAGTGATACGATGCCTGAACGCTGGAACGGAAGGCGGGAAATTGAGGTCGGGAAAATGAACGGAAAGAGAAAATAATGGTAAACAAAAAGGAAATGAAAAAAAAAATGGATAACAAACATCCGGACAAGGGGAAAAGGAACTTTGCACTGTGGGAATAAGAGGTGGTCAAAATGATGTCCTTTTAATTACATTATATTGCAGTTTTTCCGCAATATTAGAAAGCATGTTTACATCCTTTGATCAATGTTCTGTGTCCTATTTTTATTTCTATTACGAGTTTGCATAGGAAACAGAAAGCTTTTCGTCTCTCTATCCCCATCAGAACGTTGTCGATCATAATCTACCATTTTCCGTACGCACAAGCAATGGCTTTTCTGCAACACTTCTTCACTTCCGGTTCGGTCCAAACAAAAACAAAATAAAGGGCGTAACGAATTGAGCTGCAAGCAAAACGGAACACTAATGGAGCACAAATTTCTGGGAAAGACCGCCGTGTAAGACCCGGTCATTGTGACGTTTCGGTTGGGGCAACTCCGGAAACGAGCTACGGAAGTGTTTTGTCTTTATCGTAGTGCGCCTCACGACCATCAAGCTTTTTTTTGGAGGCGTCTGCAGTGTTCAGCAACGCAAAGAACGAACAAACACAACCCGGGACTAACGATTAGTTTAGTGTGATTGACACATTTATTGCGTGACATGTCACCGCGTTCGAGCGTTCTTAGCGTTACGGTTCATCGTTAGACTTTTTTCGGATGTGCCATTTTCACCCTTTTTCACTCGTTTCGACTGTTGGGAAGATACTGGAGAGCGAGAATTTTCCCGCGATGGGTGCGATAATCATAGGATGATGTAGTTGGTGAAAGATTTCTTTATTGCTTCTTGGGTGTCTAATTACGTGAAGGCATATCTTTATGTGCCTTTAAAACACACACACAAACTCTAGAGAAAAATGTGGCTCAAAAACAGGATACGATGGGCTTTGGAGGTTTAATGATAAGCTAAACAGGATGTTTCAACCAATTCCGACAGCGTGTGTGTGTGTGTGTGTGTGTGTGTGTTACAAATTATGCTGCCGAGCACCGGCGAAATGATGATTGACAGTGGGAACGGTTGATCGAGCCGTGTGCATGTTGCCCTGAAATAAGGAAACCGTGTTTGCGTGTCGTTCGCTTTATTTCACTATTTGAATTTCCACACGTCTCATATGGTTCATTTTCGAAAGGAATCAACGAGGTCATCCTTCTATTCTTACGAACTACCATTAGACCGCTAGAGCCGACCTTGTGTCTGAAGAAAGTTGTAACAGTTTGGTGGTGGAATTAGATCCGTTTCCGCTTTCGGCAAGGCGTCGGAACTGGAATGTCTGGAATGGGCGCTGAACATGCAAGTGACACAATTGCATATGATGGATCGGTTGGTTTGATGGTGGTAATATTCTTCCGAGCAAAATGGTTTCATTTTGCGGCTAGAGCAAACGAACGATACATGACGTTCGCTTTGGGGTGAGCTTTCTCGCAGAAGACATAAACGTTTTGCAGGTAGCACACATGGGATGGGCTTGACACGTGTGCAGTAATGCAGTAGGCGCTAAGGTAAATTGCGATTGGTGGTAGAATCTTGTTAGACAAGTCAAACAAATCGATCAAATGTATAGCATGGTTCGAGTAAGGCTGAATTTCCTTGAACAATACTACGAGCTCAAGCCCCCTGTGAGCGTGTAATATGCATTGATTTTACTAGGTAGCAGTATTGTGAAGAGTATTGTAAATTCTAGCAGCGATATTTCTAATCGTCAATCATTTTAACCACCACAAGACACTCGTTCCTACCACCCAGTAGAAGGTAAGGTGACTTCGTAATTAATGAGCTAGGTTTTATTCTGGTCGTTTCCCAGATCAAACAACAGGATCGCTCCGCAATCAGATCTGAACAAGCAGGCAAACCCACCACCAACGATGCATGATTGATTGACTCATGATCAACCAGCAGCTTCTTAAGAACTGTTTGCTTTACGTTTGCAAGCGGCAGAAACCCGGTCTCCACGAGAGTACTGCTTCATCCCGAAAGGCATATAGAACGGGGCCGATAAAAAGGGATAAGCCTGGCTGGGTTGTTAAAAGTAATTCCAGTGGTCTTATCGTTTGAAAGTTTGATGATGATACGGCTCGGTTTTATCGCTCAAGACGGTACTCGGCAAGAAGAACTCGACTGTTGGTTGGAGAAGTAATTTCAATCAATTCTATCCATTCCGTGTGCTCCGCTTCTCCACCAAATGGAAATGTCAATTTTATTATCTCCATAATTAAGTTCCTTCAACACTTGCTGGCTTTCTGGAACGGTATGGGTGGGTTTGTTTTTTTTTTTACTCTTGGGTATAGCTTTATACGGGTCTTTCGTCACTTTGTTGGCCAACTACTGGCTGATATGTTTGTTTATCTTCTTCAGCCGTGCAAACCTTATCCATGCACAGAAGCGACTGATACGATTGTTGATCCGACTTATCGTAAACAATGATGCATGCTATGCGATGCCCGTGGTCGGTAGAATTGATCTGGAAATATTTACAACACAAACACACACAAGAGAGAATCGCGAAAAGCCGTGGTCCGTGGCTCCATTCCTTACCGGATCACAGTAAATAAAAATGTCACGCCGTGATTCACTGCTGGAAACAGTCGATTAAGATATTTTGACGCTCACACAGCGCAAGAACGCAGGGGCAAAGTGTTAAGAACACTACACTGCCCGGGGGGATTGGCAGCATAAATCGTAGCATAAAGCAAGCGTCAAATTAGCATCTCCAGCCCAGGAATATCAGTTAAAAAGGAAATAAAATAGTTTGCTGCATCGGCGTAAAATGCCCTTTATGATTTCATTATTTAACATTTTTCTTTTTGATTGTCCTACCCGCTATTCTTGCGAGAGTGAACTAAATAAAGCACAAGCGAATCTTGTGTAAACATTGCAACGATTGTGCTGTGGGTACAGATTTCGAATGTAAGAACAAAAAAATACGATATTAGTATCACGTTGTGCAGACGTTTAACAACCCTTGGGCACACAACAGTTGTATTCCTAGCAGCTATGCTTTGTTTATGAAGCTTTTTCGGTTTTGTTTGACGCACGGTTTCAGCATTGTTCGAGTGGACGTGTAAAGATGCTGTCGAATCAGCGGGTGGCCCACCACCAACAGTGTGATTGAGTTATATTCGGACCAGAAAGAAAATAAAGAAAGACCACGTCTCGCTTCTCGGAATCTAAGCTTGCGCATAATTTGTGTCGGTCGGAGCGCCACACAAGAGGGTTAAAAAGTGTCCAAAAAGGATTTGTTTGTGCCTTTGGGGAGGTCTGATCAGAAGTGCAGTGTGCTTCATGCGCAGTCGTTTCCTGGTGAGTGGCGCTAGTTGACACAACATTTGAGCGATTTTCATGATAACAACGTATTGTTTATGTCGGGTTGATTATTTTTTATAAAACTGCTGCTTTATCTATCTATGTTCGTTGCACATTTCCATGCACGCATATACTCATCTACACAACGTGACATTATTATTATTTCACATTGACATTTTTCTTCGCCGTGTCTGTGGCGCCCTGGGCGTTTGAGCTCGGGTGAAAAAAAAAACAATCATACATTTCGTAACTCAATTAAGGCGTGGGAATCGTCCCAAAATGATCCCAAATCGTTATTGTTTTTTTTTCTTTCTTTCTTTCTATCGCATCACTTGCTTTACCCACTTGTTTTCAGCGTTCACAATCTTCGCAGTAGCGGCAAAGGTCGGTCGGTGCAAGCTGCCGAGATGAAGGTGAAGCTGGCACGCAGAAGAGAATGCTCGAATTATAATGCTTTGCTTCTGTCACAGCTTCGATCGGTGTCGGAACCCTTTTTTTTCTCCTTTCTGGCTTCCTCTGTCGGTTGGCCACATTAACCGGAATGTGTCTCTTACATGCTTCTTCGCCTTTTTTTTTCGTTTAACGTTAAGTAATGTTTTTTTTTCCTCCGTTTTATCCTCTTTTGTTCTTCATTCATTCGAGGTTTCTAACCATTCTCGATAATATCCGTTCCGTTCGTGCAGTCGTTAGGATTGGAAATTTATGCCTTTGCGTTTGATTTCCGTTTTGCTCAATCTCTCTATCGTTTTATTCTCATCCGGTACGTCTTGCGATAAGGTTTCCCAGCAACAGTAAAAGGAAGGAAGCCAAACACATAACCCCGTAAGCAAAATTTCCTTATCTAGCAGCAACGGTACTGCAGTGGTTAAGGAAAACAAAGCGTGAGATTTCTCTCCCATTCAGATCGTGCTAAATTGAACGTTTATTGGAAAATGTTTTTGTTTTTCTTCGGTCGAAATACAAAGGATAAAAAAAGGAGGAAGATAGCAAGCACCACAAAACAAAAAAGGGGTTTTCATTTCCATCTGGCATCGCGCACGGATGAGGTCCTTCCCGCAAGCAATAGGAAATGTTTATTTATTATTGAAAATGTCACACTTCACGTTCCCGGCGACCGGGAGATGGGAAATTCATCATCTTTTTTTATACTCTTCCATTCATCCTTTTTTGTGTGCTTCAGTTCGTTGCTTTCTATTTTGAATATCTGTTTTTTTTTTCTGTTTCAATTTTCCTTTCAGTTTGCAGCCGGCAAGCTGTGCCGCTAAAATTGGGAAAATTGGTAACGTAAACAATTTGTGGGCACATTTTCCCTATGAGCTATTTGTGTGCAGTGACACTTTTGTCGAATGTCAACAAATCCCATCCCAGCTAGGGGTTTGTTTTTTGTTACTGTAGCGAGTTGCTGATGAAAATGATTTGTTTGATTTGAGGTTTTCTTCGATTCCCGGTTCCCGGTTTCAATTTATTCCATTTGTGATGTATATGAATGAAATGGTTTGTTTAGGGCTGTGTGATGTTACTGTGTTTGAATAATTTGGAAATTCATACGAACACCGTTCAAAAAATGCAGTAATTTGGTAGCATTATTTATCGTTGTAGTTTCAATAAATTCAAAAAGCACATGAAGGATTTACTGTTGCTATTCCACTTTCACAAAACAGTAATTAATGGTTTAAAGGTTTTGCATGAAATTTTTCCAGGAATGTAATGCACCACCGAAAATACAACAAAAATGCTAATGACGCGTTCGCCATTAACATCGACACGTAGCGTGTTCAACCGTGTCAATCGAAAAGCCGCCATGCAATCACATGCCGACGTGTAAGTACTGGCAGCAGTACGTTGTCGCAGTATTTTACGCAGCCCTTACATAAATGAGCCTGTCAATCATTAACCTCGAAGCGACCTACCGGTAACAGCGTGTACAGCCGGGGAAGAAATTATTCACTTCGACCGACGGCACACATCTTCGTGCTTCTTCGTCTGACATTTTGAGGCAGGCTGGAGTCACAGCAGTAGGTCAGACGTTTCTGTCCGGAGGCTTTAAATAATTTGCATAGAGTGAGGTAAACTTCAGGACGAAATGGACCGAAACCGCCACCATGGTATGGCAATATATCTCCTTTAACGTTTTATTTTTTTTTCCTTATCAAAGTTGTTTAAATTGCATTACAACTGAAGGGGAAAATTTCTC
This sequence comes from Anopheles maculatus, assembly GCA_002091835.1. Classification (NCBI taxonomy): domain Eukaryota; kingdom Metazoa; phylum Arthropoda; class Insecta; order Diptera; family Culicidae; genus Anopheles; species Anopheles maculatus. The sequence goes on from KZ061648.1 coordinate 140,465, forward strand.
AAAACAATGAAAAATGATTGCTTTCTGGTTGGCTGAATATCTAAAACAAACATAACCTCAATCAATGCCACGACACATCGGCACTACCTGATGGGGAAGGAAATTCCACGGGAAATTTGAAGCTGATTTTGGCAAATTACCGTCAGGATGTGAACTCACCGGGATCGGTTATTGTGGTGCTTACCTGAAAGAAAGATAAGAAAAGCAGCGAATTAAATTGAGTTCACAAAGAGAGTGCTTCAGTAGTGGCAAATGGAGTCCGAAATAAGCATCATTTCAATTATAGAAGTGAATTTTTACCAGCGACCAGACACCATCGGCGGCAGCAGAATACAGCCATTAACGGTAAGATGCAATAAAATACAATATGGCCGGGGTGCGTTCGGTACGAAAGAAACCGGCTTCAGGACTTTGCCACTTCGTTTATTGGCCACTCGTCCAGCAGACGGTGTACATCTGCTCCAAGCCAGAGGGAAGATGGCTTACAATTTCAAGATAAGCACCACCGACGATCACCATCTTACCCGGTGAGATGGTAACCGCGAATGCGTCGTATTGCTTTCGAAAGTTTAAAGCCCAGGAAATGGCGAAAGGATATTATAAATGCCCCACAGGACACACTCGCCGGTCGATCGGGAAGCGGTGGCAGAGGCACGCAAAACGGAAATTGAACGACGCAACGGAACAGCGGCACTTTTGAAACAAAACACAGCACTTCGTTAGTCAAATTTCCCTTGCACGTGGCACCGTGTTTGTGCTGCCGTCGTGTGCACCATTAGTGTTAACGTAATTTTCACGCACAGAAAACGTTAAGAAAGCGTACGAGTACGAGTTCGAGTGAGTGTGTGTGTGTGTGTGCCGAGTGGAGATGATAAAATATTGAATTATATTTGAGGAAACAGACACACACGCACACCAGAAATGCGAAAATAAAGCTGAATTGTAAAACAAAACATCCCAACGCAACCATCTGTCCGTGTTTGGGCTGGTGAGCTTTTGGGGGTTTGGGAAGCGGTAAAAATGGAGATGTTTTCAAGTTCCTGGAAAAACAGCCTTCCGGCATTTTAACATGGGATGGGTACAGGTCTGTGTATCGTTTTTGTTGCATACTGTTGGAGGTACTTTTCTTGAAGGAATTTGTTTTATTTATTTTTTTTTCTGATAGAACGGAACTGAAAATTGCACGACTGTCCATGGAGTGGTGATGTGGGTGTGTACAGACACCATCCATCATGATGGCGGGGCGATCATGGCGGGTGGAGTGTGTGTCATCTGTCTTTACATATGGCTGGTGCTTCTTCTTGGTAGGGATTGAAGGTTGGATAGAATGGTTGCACAGCAGTAGGCGAACCCCTTTTGTGACATTCTTTTAGCGATATTACTTTGAATGATTAATATTTGCACAGGTGGGCTGGAAATGAGGCCGGAAGTGTTGGTCAAGATGCAGAGAAGAGCAGACATGCAAATGTAATGCTTTAAATGTGAAGCTTGGGTACAGGTTATGTTTCATGTTGTCAAGTTGATTGTGCGTAACAACTTGAAAATGTTATGAGACACTTGTAGCTGATATATGAACACATAGACTATCAATTAATAAATGTATCCAATTCATTGGTGTTCTATGAAGGAATCTGTAATACAATACAACTTCTTTACAGCCACAAAATTGCTCGATACCTTTCACACTATAGCACAGTCAACAGGCCAGTATTTTGTCCTATCTGTCGAGATTAAAAGATGTGATCTGCAAAAGGATTAATCCAAGCCCGTGCTGTGCGATATCTTTCTCATGACATGACCAGCACATCTGATTAGAACATTTCGGGGTTAGTTTACCCGTTACAATTGACCTGCTGTGACTGTTTGAATATCTGACTGAAGGTGGCTTAAAATTTTCAGATTTTCAAGTTTAAGTCATCACAGACCCCGTTTAAAAAATTGAGTTATAAAGCATTTTGTATACTCATAGAATTTTATTTAAAAACTCAATCATTTCATTCATGATAAGTAAAGCAAGATGACATTAGTTCATGGGTTGTAAATCATAAAGATTGAAAACAACTTCTACAACTTATTTCAAAATGTAGATACCTAGGTCTCGATCGATCCACAATAATTTACCCACGCCTAGTTTTGTTACAACCGTGTTTGGCGTACTAAAAATGTTGTTATATCATACCAGATAATGATTAAAAATAACCTCCCAACCTTTTTGTACCAAAAGCAATTCCAGTGAAAATAAATTACTTCCGACATGTAATAGATACTCAACAATGCAGCACCAGAACTTCCTAGAATAATTTGAACGTACTTTTGGCTCATTCTCTGCCTGAGGTGAATTTCAGTGGCTAATTAAATTCCTTGTAAAATGAAATTCAATGCATGTCATTCGAGTGAGCTTCAACAATTAAACACGTTTTCAGAATCAGTTCTGTTTACTTAATTATTAAATGCACTTAATCATTCATTGAAAATTAACAGCAACAATAGTAAATAAGTAATTCTTTAATTCTTATTCTTAAGAGAAACCTAATTTCATTTCTATATCGCACAACCCTCCAATCTAACCGTTAAATCATCACACAGCTTAAGGTTATTTGTAGCTCAAAATGTTGTTTCCCCCCGGGTGGCCACGTTTCATGCCAAGCGAAAATTTATATCGCTAAAGCTCGCTCTTCCAATCATTTAGCACGGTGCAGTAGCGATTCCAACCCAGGCGCCAGATAACAAACACCCGCTCCTAAACAAGCCTTCCGGCGAATGGCCTTTGATTACTAGCATCATCCTGTCCGGTATCCGGATATACACAGCCATAGCGAGTATCGAATTCAAACGGTGTTCGTTATCTTAGCGCGCTGCTTCGGGTGTGTGCGTGCCTCTACTCTGGGCCATCGATTGATGGGCCAAGTTTCACGATCAATTTCATTGCCGTCGGTTCCGATTTGGTTGACATCTTTCTACCGGATCGATGGCAGGTGATGAAGCGCAGATGTGTCGATCGGAGAAGCATGATAGTGTTGAGCTGGCATAGCTACGGGCAATAGGGCGTGGAAGGTATGGCAAAACACGTTCGACATATCGTTCGATAAGGTTTCGAAGAAATTGAGTGATGGTGTGATTAAACAGTTTAATGATACTGCTTCGCTTTATCATATTCGCGTTAATTGCTTAGAATGTAAGGTGAGAAACTGTGCCGAAGAGCTATCGATGGAGTCCCATTTGATTAAAATGCAATTATTGGCTTCATGGGTTTTCGCACCAATCATAACTAGTTCTATCTAGGTGATTGGTTCATTGCTTTGAATAAATTGCAATCATGTCTATACTTTTTACTGTTCGTATCAAGATTGTCCCCGGTGAAATGACTACTCTAGATGTCATGCGTCGCTTGCAGAACCGCTCCTAAGAGCCATCGTCAGACCCATGTGGTTGAAGTTATTTTGTAAGTAGATTTTAACAAGCCAACGATGCTTTTAAAACCGACATCAGTGTGGCTCCTGATTGATGGTGTGCTTTGACCGAGCTGATCAAACAGGTTCCAGGGAAATCCATCCTGCAACCGTGTCCCAGGAAAGATCAATTCATCTGAGTAATTTGTTTGCAAAAATCTTTCATCATGCATCATTCTTCGCCAGCAATGCAGCTGTGCAAATCATTCTTCGCTCTTATAGCTGGCAATCATGGGGTCGTTGTTACAAATCTTCACTCAAACCGTCCAGGGTATGGCGGTAATTTCGCTTGTAATTAGACGAAATGAAACATCATTCCAATCATCATTCTCTCGATTGGCAGGAATCGCAACGCTGCAACCGTGCGTTACGATCGGCAGCATCGTACTAGGCACGATTGTGAGACTTTATTTTTGGTGTTATACACGCAACAAGCTTTGGTGGGAACGTGTAAATCTCTCTTCGGCAGGATCGTTCAGAAGAATCATTCCAAGGAAAGAAAAAAAACGGTTTCAAACAATAATTGACGTTGGAAGAAAGGTTGTCCCGAAACAACAACAAAAAAAAACACAAAACGTCTCCCAAGCATCTCTCGTGCAGGAGCTGTACTTAGAGCGCTCCCGAAAAGTGGCTATTACGTTCAATCGCAGCTCGGTTTTGGGGAGAGAAACCATCGAAACATCCGTCAGCACCTCGCACCGACCAAGGCACGCTGTTTATTGTTTTAAAGCATAAACATGCATCATACATGCATCCCGCGGGAATGGCTCCCGGGCTGACAGTTATGGGTTGCACATGTGTGGTGTTGTGGCCACATAATTGGGAAACCCGAACGATGTGGAACCGAAATTAGAGGGTGCTCTGGAAAAGCACTTGAGGCGTAGGAATTGTCTTTAAACCCCTGTGAGATTACAATTACCCGCCAGTCAGTGCGTGCGGATGACATGATACATGGTGGCGTGATTGTACCGCACGAAGCCCATCTGGTAAGAACATTCCATCTTTTGACGTCAATTAGCCTTTCACCTGAGTGTCGCTTACGTGGAAGACACGTTGTGGAACGTTTAAATGCGAAGTAAACATCCCAAAAAAAAACGAGGAAATATGCAATCTGTAAGGTTACCCGAGTGATTAGTTCTCGTTTCAATTTTCCCCAAACCTACACTGATTTACGACCGAAAAAAAAACTCAAACCGTAATTGATCCATTTCCGGTCAGTGTGCTTGATGGTTCTTTAAATCGAAACCCCGTGTTAGTGTTGCATTTGGTGGCTGATTTTAAGTGCCGTATGGCGATGCTCATCAATGAAAAGCGGCTAGGAATGCTCGTTCAGGTTTGTGCTTGATTGTTGGACATTAGTGCCTCCGGTTATGGTGCGTATGGTGTGTTGCTTTGGGGATGGGATTTGAATTGGCTCAAGAAGAGTGCTACCAGCCAAGAGGGACAGAAGAGAAATGTATCCATAATAGGAAAAATATGAATCCACTTCAATGTCCATAATGTTCGACGATGGAACAGTTGGTTCGAGAACAGCAATCTTGACTTCCTGTGTGCATTGTTTATACAAGATGTATTTACAAAGTGTCCATCGGTACGAGAATGTTCTATCTGAATGAGAGTGTGCCCTTTGCTTTGAAAGAACCCTTTTGTTTCCGTTTAGAAAGGGAGATTTAATTATAAAAATGGCTACTCAAGAGCATTCTTGTGGTATTATTTTATAAACAAGGAAGTACTATGCCTTTGCATCGATGGATACTGATCAATAGATGTGATGTACATGTTACAGAACGTATCAGGGTTCTTCAATTTCGTTACTAGCTCTACATTTAAAGTGATTGATTAAAATGGTATTCGTTTAATGTTACTTCAGTGGCACAATCGGAAGGAAATTCCCACACCGTATCATCAAGGGACATGAGATGTGTACCCTTATCATCTATCCCAAGCACAAAAAACCATTTAGACTCTGGATGTTGCGCGGCGCAATAATTTGTTTACTTTATATCTTTTAGTTATATTAAGGAAAGTTGTTAGCCATATTGTTGATTGAGGGAAAATGTCTATCATTTTAATCAGCTTCGATATTCTTTTAAATTTAGCCACTTGTAATTAATTTTTAGCTAGCATAATATTTGAGATGTCTTCTATTACCTATATATGTAATGTAGAATGTCATACAACAAGAATTGTCATTTAAAGAGATGATCTAAAGAGATTTTTTGTCTCATCGGATTTTCATAGTCCTGCAGGTTGTTGCCGAACCCTGTCCTTGAATTCCTTAACGAATCATTGATTTGAATGGAGTTTGAAAAGGAAAAACCATTTTCATATCATGATACCGGAATCAGTATCTATTTCCGGTTGCTTTTTCAATACATTCTATTGCAAGGGAAAGATCCGGTTAAGCCGTTCAATGCGAGCATGAAATCAATGTACATTACATTACAAACATGTGTAGCATGTGTGATAAACAATGAGCGGGATCGGTTAGATCGATGTGTAACACAAACGGAAATAGGCTTCTGATCGGAAATTAAATACTATGTATTGGTTTTCGGTTTCGATCGACACACAATATGGAAGCATCTTGTAGTATGTTGTAGTAGCCGGTGTACTGGATGCCGTCAAGAGATCCTAATGTGGTCATCTGTTTGACAGATTTATCATTCCGCCAAATGATCGACGCACATCGCTCGTAACCGACTGATATCAACTTGCGCTCGGCAACGTTCTGTGGTTGATGGTAAAATGTGGTTAAGCAATCGATTAACCGCTACATTAACGCACCTCTTGCAAGTGGAATTTAGCTGCACTTCACACAAACCCACTCGTACCGCTGAACCACTGTACTTCCACTGTCTTGAAACGTTAGGCGAGATTACAGGCAACGATACACCACGTCGGTATTTCGGTTTGCAGATAAGTACAGTAAATTGTATCCCTATCGATGAGTTACTTCGCACATATCCGCTTCGTTGCGTTTATGGGGTTAGGATTCCTTATGGGGGAGTCCCTTGAAACTTGGAAGCTGAGTGTGTGGTTTTACGAACTATTACTCTAGCCGGGATCCGGATCCGACTGTGTCATCCGAGTACCGAATTAGTGCCAATGAGCTGGAAACACATACACGGAGATACCACGCCGCGTACTCCAAAAACCTCAAAATCGCTCCTCAAGATGTCGGGCAGATTGGGTTTGTGGTGTGGCAATGATTCGTTTGGACAGGTACAATCCAAACAGTTACGTGTGTCCGTCAAGCTTAGGCAATCAGGGTTGTCGTCGTTCCAGCCTACCGGGGAAGGCAGATTTGGTGGATGAAGTGTTTACGATATAGGAAACCTAGCTCCAACGCCTTACCATTTATTTTGGCTCCGTCAGGGTGGCTGTCAGCGACTGTTTGACGGGTGAAGATTACTATCACTCGAACTTGAAGAAGGATTAATGAATTTTAAACGCTTCAATAAAGTGAACAGTGTCTTGTGTTTGAGGTTTTTGGGATGGAAAGCGGCATACCGTTGATCGACAACTTCCCTTCAACTCACACACACACACATTCCTTCGACAGCCGGCGCTTTGAAACTTGATCACGTCTAATCAGCCCAATTATCTATCGAACCGTGCCAGCGGGCTTAAAAGGACTGAGAGCTGGCGAAGGACGTTTTGAGTTGAACTGGGATAAAGTTGGTAATGTTTTTTTTTTGTTTGGGCAAAATCTAACCGCCACCCAATAATGGTGATGAAAATTCGCTTGTAAATGTTTCCATTGTGCTTTGGTGAATGTTTTTCGCTTTTCGATAAGATTAATTATTATCCCGGCTGGAGAGTGAGTGTGAGCCTAGAGGATGGTAGATGGCCGATTCTTGGAAGTCGGTTCAGTACTTTCACTTCTTACATGCTCCCAACCGGAAGGCGCAAAATGTTTACCCACGCGCCAGTAAAAGTCCTCGCAAACAATATGAAACTGTTTCTTGCCAGCCAGTTTTCTCCAAAGAAAATCAGTGTAATTTTTGTTTTTCTGCTCTCCGGTAGATTGTCTCGCGCACATTGTGGTAGGACGAGAAATGGAGCAACAAAATAAAAAAAACCAGACTTCAGCACAAGAATAAAAGATCGGCTGGTAAAACTTTTGCCTTACGGGGTAGCGTTGATGTTGTTTTTCCTTTTTGTCGGTGTCTTTTGCTGGCCGTACACGTTCAGGCAGGCAGGCATTTGCCTGAGCTGTTGATTGATGGCAAACAAAATGTTGCGTTGCGTTTGCGTGCGTGCGCGTACCGATGGAACTTTTCTCGAGCTCGGGGTTGAGAACGGCAAGAAGAAAGCCTTTTTCAACACACCACAATGAGATGCGATTTGTAGGCCATGGGTTTTCCACCGTGTGTACGTACACACCGGCGGTGGAAAGGAATGAATGGGCGAAAACATTTTTCTACAGGCGAGGTAGCGAAAAATCAAACTTTTCCATTCCAAGCGCACAGAGTTGCACACACGACCATTCTGGCTGGTAGGCAAGAGATGGAGATGGTTTTTTGTTTTTCATCTCATTGGTCGGCGATCAGGATGCCGGGAATGCGGGAGAAATCTTTTTTTTTTGGAAAATTTAAGAATTTTTTTTCCCAGCGAATGCAAAAACAGAAGCCGGCTTGCGTATGATGGTTGAAGCAGATACGAAATCATCTTGGAAAAGTGAAGAATAAAGACGAACTACTACTACTGCTGGTCAGGCGTTGGTCGATTCATCTTTGTTCCCGACTACCGATGTGTAAAAAAATCTGTTCAAGTAGATCGTGATCGAATAAGTTTTTGTTTTTTGGGTTGGTTTTTCGTGGTACTTTTATTTTTGTTCCGTTTTTTCGTTCCAGTCTCACACATCGCACTGGGTCGCGGGAATTTAAAGCCGAGCATTATGAAACGTTTTTCAAGCACGGATGATTGATGTTGGGCTACTATTTTGGGGCCAGTTTATCGTGGTGAAGTGGTGCTTTTGAGGAGCAAACGCTTTTCCTTTTGTCTGATGAAATGAATATTTTCGATGAAATAAAGAGCGAGTTTTTTGTGTTTAAATATTTCTATCTGTTTTCATTTACTACTCCACCATCCTGATAAACATCGTTCTATTAATATGAATCATGGTTAAATGTTATAAAATTTTTATTTGCAGATTTTTCGAGGTCGAAAGGGATCTTTTTAAAATTAAATGAAAATAAGATTGATTTCATCAATCTTGAGAATTTAAAATAAAGCGTTTTTTATACTTAAGAGGCACCTTTAATAAAAAATAAAAAATGTTAACATTATGAGGTAGTTTCGTGACCTATGGCGTGGTGGCGTTATTCCCTCACACGATAGGGCTGAACATGAAATCTTAACCGAGATGTCGTGGTATAGAGGTATGAAGTCTAGGTAAGTCGGGTAGTTATAAGTAGTTATAATTATTCATCCATTTATTTTCAAATGTCTGTCTTTTAGGTTCAGTTCTTCTTCTTCTCTGGCACTACAACCTCTGTAGGTCTTGGCCTGCTAGCAATTGCTAGCTTTCTGTGACTTATTTATACCCGTAGCTGGATAGTCAGTCCTGCGTACGGGGAGGCGGTCCGCCGGGATTCGAACCTCGGTCCTGCCGTGTGAAGACCGGTGCCGCTATCGGATACACCACCGGGCCGCCCCAAAGTTATTAGGTTCAGTTATTAGTCTTAAAAACTTGTAATTAGATTTTTTAAAACAAATTTTATAAACTTAAAGTCTTATTGGAAGCTTACTTCGAATTATTTACGATGAAATTCAAAGAGGAAATAATGCAAGAATGAGAGAAAGATATGTAAATAGGAATTCAATACAAAGGAAGCGTAAAATTTATTCGACGTGTGATGTCAGGATCATTACGAATCGCGGGCTGGATTTTACTCAAAAAAGCCTTTTGTGAGTCGCATATAAAGTATAAATAGAGTAATTAAATGTAGCTATAAATAGCAGGATGGTCCGATAGCAGAAGCGACAGTGGTGGCTATGAGGGTTAGGTCACATTTTTCTTGTTTAAAAGTTATCGCCTTCTCATAATTTGGTGAATTTGTATATATTTCTTGGGTGATACAGACACTTAATTTGGCACAACTCAGTTTCAAAAACATGGATACAATCAACTGCCAAAATTAAAAATGCCTTATGGATTGTTCCTGACAGAAAATTGTCTCAAAATTCCTTTCACTCTGGGGGGTCGAGGGACCGAAATGAATGTTCTTTAATGTTCATTTCGCCCCAAAAAGGAAACTTTAAACAACTCTAAAAAACCAACGTGGTTCACGGACGGCTAAGTTAATTTATATTACAAAAGCTTACGGAAGATGTTTATTTTGAGTCGATATTTTATAATACAATGAAGGATCACGAACAAAAAGATCGTTTTTTTTCACGTACAACTTTGTTGTTATAAAACTTTGTTACATTAAATGAATCTACTCGTGTCAAGTAATGGTTTTAACAAATTAAGAATCTACGGTCATAGACCGGTAATGCTTAATATATTTTCTCAGTTACCTAAATGCGACTTTAATGCTCCAGAAACGCAGGTGCAGCTTGTGTCTTAATTTAGCAATGCTAGGATCAACTTAATTTAATCATTGGCAGCGTGGAAATGAGTTGAAGACGAGCAATGAAATTAAATAATACATTTTCTTCAATAGTGTCCACCGTACGGACAAGTTAAACAGTTAATTACCTTGTTCATCCGACAGAAACTCAATAGATGGATGATTAGACAGGTTTGGTGTCTCTGTCCCATAGATAGTGCGGCTGTTTTTTCTGTGTAAAACAAAAATAAACTTTATACACCTTACTCAGCATTAGAGACCACCACAAAGCGTTCCGTAACTATCATTTCCAATCCAGCGGACAAAACGTTTACTTCCAATAAAGCTAAAAAACACAACAGGCGGTACATGGTTGCCTTTGAAGTCGGCGCACGAATTAGTTGTCATGGGCGGGCCCGACATGATTTTGATTTGTAACTATCATGTTGCCGAAAGGACCCTTTCCCGCAGCCAGATCCATAGACGGGAAAGCGCCTTCACCAATGGGGCCCGAAATCAATAATCGATGCCATCAAATTTAATCGCCATTTAAACGGTCGTCTTTTCCCCCGCCGGGATGTTTTCCGTTTTCCTCTACTCGCGCGCACGCACCCGGTTCGGGATGGCGGCTGTCTTGGTTGGGACTGGTGCGCGGATTAATCACTCGGAAGGCTTTAATCGGGACTGGGCCGACCAAACCTGGCCGAACGCAAACGCTGGTGAATGATTATTTAATGAAGTCCGCTCAATGTTGTGCCGCCCTGCTCACACTTAGCCTCCCCCCGTTCGGTGGGTTTGGTTCGCGTAGACGCTGTATTAATTATTAATGATGTAGCATTTGTTTTTAATCAACTCTTCCGGAGGCACCGGGACGTCCGATTTCCGTGCTGCCATTGCTGTCGTTGATAATAATCGCGTTTCGATAATTTTCTGGAAGTGCTCGCCGTATGGTGGCGATTGCAAACGAGCGGAACCGAAGCAGGGAGTGGATAAGAAATGACGAGAATCAATGTTTTCAACCCTGTTGGGTTTGGATAACTACATTAAAGATAGATTCGTTCGGCGTGCATACGATTGAATATTTATCTTAGGATTGATGGTAACATAACACCAATTGGGCAATAGTTTATTCTGGTGGTGATGTGTTTGATTGAAACAAAACACTGTAATCGAATGAGCACGAACCACTCGAAACGTATCATATTTCCCATTTGAATACATGTTTTTTGCTTTGGTCCTACTTTTTTGGGTTCCATATCGTCAGTTAAATACATCGTTAGTCCTAGGGAATATTGCACCAATCAGCCCTTTGTGGCTTTGTTTTGCGCTTCCCTTTCTCTGAATCGGTCATCTGGCAATCAATAAATGCTTCCACCGACACCAAGCAGCAACCCAATCTGCCCAACCGAAAAGGCAATTTCTCGCCTTCACGTGTCGCGCGTCAGCCTAACGAGATCAATCAATCGAAGACATTTGGATCAGTGAATCTTGCCCGGAAAACGTGACTCGCCGGCGCCAATTTAGGCGCAACTGGCGAAGAAAGGCTTAACCCACGAAAGAAACAAAACGAAAAGCGAGGCCCAAATGGGAAATGTGAGCAAAAGCCACACCAAAAAAACGACAAAAAAAAGACGATGGAAACAGACCGAAATCTGCGTGTCAAAATATTGGAAAAAGGTGATCTTCTGGTGGATTTTTTTTCCTCCTTTCGCCGGGCATGAGAAGCCTGAATTGATTCAGGCCTTCAATTTTGGGCAATCGGCTCAAAAACACACGCTCTTGGTAAACTCCTGTATCATCCTGCCAGGCTGGTTTCGTGCAGGCCGTACGGTGCGGTTATTGAATAAATTTTTCAAATACGCAAATCGAAACCGGATGTTTCGTTCGGGGGATGGGAAAATGGTGATGATGCTGCTGGTTGTTTGGTGGTTGGGAGTTGGGTTTCTGATTTTTTGTATCCTATCCCTTTGGACAGTGGGATGGTCGAGCGAGCGCAGATGCGTTGATGCGTGACAAGATTTAGAGACGGCTTCGCTGTTTACTTTTGCCGTACGAGGAATAGGACAAATAAAGCAAAAGCCAGCACAAACGGAAACGTCACGCCGAGCTTTTGTAAAAAAAATGGTGGATGGAAGCTGTTGGTTTTAGCTAACAAACGGTAAGGTTTTTTCAATGAAGTTTGCATAATTCTACAAACTTACTGAAGCAGCACATTGAAGGATTCCGTGGATAAATATGATATCGTTAAAAGCCTTCGAGGATTTTTGTGGATATTGGGAAAGAGCAGTAGAGTTAAAGTATTAATCTGTTCATACTACAATTCACGTTTCAAAGTTCTACGAAAAAAGTAATATTGTTTAGAGTTAAAAGCAATGCAAAGTGCACGTCTTCAAATGCCACTCGATTCTCATAAACCACAATGCATAGCAAATGTTAAAACGATTATTTTCAACGCTTCGTTAATTCTTCACACTCGAATGCCACGGTATCGTGGTGGAAAGGAAGTAAGATTTCTCTTGACACAGTGTCAGAAAATGATGGTGATGTGCGTGCTACATGTGTAAAAGCTTCAAAGGCACAAGGTCAACTATGGGGATACCGTAAGATGGGTGGCAAAGGATGTAATTAGAAAATCATCTTCTTGAGCGCCGTCTCATATTAACTCGTCATTAGCAAATTAAAACTTAACGTAGGTTGAGGTTAGGACAGCGAGAGGGTTCTACAACAGTAGGTTGAATAATGATGATGAGTCGTCGTAAAATTAAGCAAACATTAGCGGCAATCAGTTGTGAGAGTTTGAATGAAAGCTTCGTTGTTGTGTTTGTTTGTTTTGTGATCAAAAGTTCATACATATTCTGTTCTTATTCTGTAGATTTGTGCTTAATGTTTGAAATAATTTGCATAGCTTTTGAAGTTCTTTCTAAGAAGAATTCTTGATAGATCTGAAAACCCAATTAGAAGTGTAAAATTAAACCAAAGAATCCAAAAAAGCTGGCTGCGTTCTCTTACCACTATAGTCCAAAAATTAAAAAGGATTCCTTTAATACAGTTATTACCAAACCAATCAAGAAACGAACATTGAAGATTTCTTTACACTTTTAATTGAATCCTTGAGTGAAGCATGTAAAGTAAAAGTTAAGTGAAGCGTGAAGCCGTGTAAAGCCGTGTATTGTCTGTATTGTTCTTGTTATAAGTCTGTATTGTTGTGAAATAATTATCCAGATTTTATTGGGCAATCCGAGGGGTGAAACTTCGTTAAATACTACCTTCTAAAACTACTCCTATGTATCATAATGTTTTTAGTATAATGTTTATATTTTAAATGACAAACATAATTTGTTGAGAACTCATTCAATCATGCTGAAGCCAAGACGGATTAACAACTGATCGCCAAGGATAAAGGTGACAAATACTTTACGACATCAGTGGCTAAGGATGTAGGAAACTATTTATAAAATATTTATATGTTTAGGAATTATTTTTATAAAACATTTATTGGTTGCAGCATTAAAAGATTTTAGAAAGAAGAGAGATAAGTTTTTCTATCGTATCATGTTCGTTTTAAACGGAGTCCCAAAAAATAATTCCTGCAACACAAACAACGTGCAGAGCGTGATCAAAATGTTTTTCAATATTCAAAACCACTCACCGACTAGGACATGAAAATTGTTGACAAATTTACAGATCACCGACAGCACAAAATAAACGTATACAGATCCTATAAAACGGATACGTTATTCATTCCTAATGCTATCGTCACTACCGGTCAATGGTTTTACGTATAAAATCGTAACGACCCCGCACGTGACTTCGGTAACGGTAAATCATCGATATGGGTGGCCAAAAACGTTGGACAACTTTCGACGCCATTACATATTCCTGCATCATAAATCACCCCGGTCCAGCATAACCGCAAGTGCTCAAAATGACACTCGAAAGTGCTCCGTATGACGCCCTAAAATGCAGAAACTCGCCCCAAAGTGGGGCGACTGTAGTAGCAGTAGTGGTAGTAGTAGTTGTGAAAGTAGGATGCATTTCAAACACCCATATATACACACATATAGACATATTATGCCATCATGAACAATCGTTCATTGCATCTGGGATAGTAGTGTCCTGCATCGGTTCGACCTAGTCCGAGAAACCTTAAATCATCACCGGATTGTCGGCGGAAAGCGGAAAAGCACAATGGCACCGAGCTGATTCGACGTAAACGCAAGCTTGCAAATATCTCGGAACGCAATTCGTCAGCGTGTGCAGGGCGAAAAAAAAGGTGCATTGCAACTGAATCGTAATGCATTACTGGCAAACCCCGTGGGTTACATTGTTGGGGCCGAGCGAGACCGAAATGGGCTTAGAAAAGGAAAATAATTTCAATGGTGTGCAGAAATAAGCAGAGGAAAAAAGTAATACGTAAAAAGAAACAAATTCGAAATGGGGTGATTTAAATTTTTCATTGTTATCCGCTCGTACTCGGGGTGGTGGCTTTCCATCAAATCGAACCGGCACACAATGACCGTAGAGGGAAATAAAACACGACACTTAGTTGGTGCTGATCCCGCACCGGGCATGTTGCGTGTGAGTGATGGAACGTGGTTTTAATGTGGTGGCCGTTCGATGGGCACCTTCCAGCTTGCAGTTTTACCACTTCATGGTGTGTCCATGCACACGAACGTGCGTCCAAATCCCTGGGCGAGGTGCCTGGTGCATGGTGGCAGGTTATGGGTGCAAAAGATGATGAATTATAACCCATCGACTTACTCGGAACGCTTTGTAGCTTCGGTTTCTCCGTTCATGTTTCCGTCTGCAAATCGGCAGGGGTGTGCGTGAGAGGGTAATATCTGGGTTCCATTTTTATTGCCTTGACCAGCATGATACAACCTAAAACCAGGAGTTGGAGGAGGTCCAGATAGAAGTGGAGCATGTTATGCACGAACATGTACCGATCGACGAATGGTTTCATGTTCTTCCGGTGATGGTGATCCGATACGCAAGAGGGTACTCGACTTATCAATTCGGAAGTTTCCACAATTTCGAACTGGTATATCATTCTGCCTTGTGCATAAAGGTGCATTTTTCGTTTGCAGTCGTGTTGATGAACCTAGCTATGGGTGGGCGGGAAGCCGGATCCATTTCAATCGATCATGAAATATTGCTCCGTATATTGGATACAACTTGAGCAAACTTTTATCATTCCCGAGCGGATTTGAAACCGCACGGGAAACGATACTCGACCAACGGCAAATTGCAGCCATGTTGTACGTTGCTGCATCTAGCGTACTTGTATCCTAGTTCTTTTTTTGTTTGCTAACTTCCCAAAACTGCATAGAACTGGTGTACAAGCACATACGGGGCATTTCCTTTCGTTTCCAACCATAGCGTTACTTTGTGTTGAAATGAAGAATGAAGTTGCTGCAACTCCGAAGGGTATTTAATTTCATGTTCCAGTTGAGTGATCTTT
This sequence comes from Anopheles maculatus, assembly GCA_002091835.1. Taxonomy (NCBI): domain Eukaryota; kingdom Metazoa; phylum Arthropoda; class Insecta; order Diptera; family Culicidae; genus Anopheles; species Anopheles maculatus. Next base: position 155,938 of record KZ061648.1, read on the forward strand.
TCTTTCACGGGTCATATACGTACGTTCGCTACAATGTGTCTTTTTCACCGGTGACATAGAGCATCGAATTCTGGGGTGAATCAGTGACAAATGTGTTTTTCTGTTGATGTTTGATAACAACAAAGTGGTTTGTAAAGTTGGGAGGAATCGCTTTTGGAACAATTTGAAGGATAAGATGAAAATTCCTGACAGGAGATTCATTTATGGTGCTGGGTATTTATTGAGAATTTTGGAGTTCTGCGCGATACAAGAGTTTACGGGCTGCAGGCCTAAATCAAGAAGGCGTTCTACAAAACTGATGCCTTGGAGATAGTTTTTTCCCCAGTTTTTTTTAATGTCTTTTCGACAACGAGCACTACATATTCCAGGACGAAGTCACTCGACAATTGTGGTCCAAGCATGGTGTAAGGACTAATAAATCTATTTTCTGGACTAAAATTTGTTTGCATTTGAAACCACAGGCCTTTCTTGTTTGGTCATATATGATATCAAACGAGACATATGGCTATAGTAGCCAATCCATACACAAAGAGGGCTTGTTTTTGCACGAATTCATGAAGTGGCGCAGGTAGGCCTAGTAAGCTAGATTTTGGTGCCGTATCATGACATACTTCGTCTAAGAGTGAAGAAGAAGAAAAGGTTTATTCGAAAGCTGAAAAAATTGTTGGCCAGCATATTGAACTAGTTCAAAATGGTAATTCTCAAAATCTCCGACAAAATACCCAAGCAGATCGTCTGTGTCGCTTGTGACGTGTTCAATCAATTTTCAAAGTTCATGAAGAAATATAAAAAGACTATTCGAAGAGATATGTTGTAAACGGTTTTTATTAAATAGCTGTCATCAAAACTTAACAAGGAACAAATATTTTTATTTCTATTAATCTGTCTAATATTGTTAATCTTCACAATTTAGTCTTTTGAATGTAGGAAACTCTGTAACATTATGGGTTAGGATGACATTTCAAACATTCTCAGAATAATGCAGTTCAGATAGGTTAGTCGTCGTGTCCACTCAAGTTCCAAAGCTGACGTTTTCAATTTTAAACTTTAAAAAAATCAATCCTGGCGTTCATCTCTGCGCGCCATTAAATGTTTAAAAACATATAACTATTTTCAGAACCATGAATCACATTTCACACTTTTGATGAGGTTAAAATGACTGAAAATAAGATAATTGCATACTTCGAGGCGTAAAAATGGGAAAGTTGGAACAAATAACATTGTTTGACCATTGTTTTAAGCTGATAGTAGTTTTTTTTTATTTATCCTTTTCAAATACAAAGCAAAACATTTGAGAGGATTAAATAAACTTCATTTCCATTTTTCGTTCACGTTCAATCATTCACTTTAATTTAAAATCCATCTCCCTAATGGCACAACACGGATAGAGCTTTGTATGTCATTTAATAATTTACATTTCTATTTCTTTCGTTCTTTCCCCTCTGCACTGTGAACACATTTCATCATAGGAAGATAATTTAATCATACATGCATCGCTTCACATGCTTTTGTAGTCGCACCATGTGGTTTTCCAACGTTGCAACGTTGCAGATGCATATCGTGCTGCTAGACGAAAGAAAGCTACAAGCGAAAGTGCATTTCGAAACATAATCATTTACCCGCCGTGTTAACCAGACCGTAAACTGTGTCATAAACCATGTTTCCCGTGTGTACGGGAGAACCGCATGATACAAACGTGCACGAGGGTGACGTGACATTAGCGTTCCTGCCCCCCCGGATTCACGGTCACCGAACGAGAACGGGGCCTGGGTACGAGATAAGACTTGGCACACAGGTGCATTAGATCTTATCGTCGCCGTGATCTACCGCTTTTGTTACATGCGGTGGCATGATTGGCAAGTGGATGCACTTAAGGTAAGCTTTATTAAGGTTAGAATCGTTGTGGCTGGTACACGTCACATCCTTCCGTAATTAAATCCTTTCCCGCACTGAAGTGAACCTCATCTTTCGCACCGTGAATTCTGTTCTATTCGATTGTATCGATCGGTTTTGCGGTCGCTTTATGTAGCTTATCAACACTCGCAGCACGTACCGGTGATCCGGTTATGATGTTGTCAGCCTAGCTGGTTGTGCTTATACATTTGGGCAAGCATATGAGACCCAACTTTAAAGTAGGGTTCGAGGTTCTTTTTTCGTGCGTTAAAGTTGTTGTGCATCGGTTGCCCATCGAACCGTGTCGGCCACGTAGAGCTTACAGTTGAATTTCTGGTGCTCAAAAAAAACAAACCTTCCAGAATCATAACCTGATACCGGCACGCACAGTGAGCGAGGTCAAGCACGGAAGTAAACCTTTTCAACTTTCCATTAGCAAACGATCCCCTCCGTTTGTGTGGTATGGTACAGAAGGTGAAGAATAGATCAGCTGCAATGCTTCGTTAAATTTTGGGAGGAAATCACCACAGTTTTATTTGGCTGTATCGCTACCCACAGTATCTAATTTAACGCTCCAATCTTCCGCAACTTAGCGGGTAGCGAAGAGATTCTACACCAAATACCATACTTTTCTATGCCAACTGAGCGAATAATGACTACTTATGCTACACCACTGCTCACGAGGGTTAAAGTAGCATTGAACACAGAACGCGAGAAAGCACCGAAATGGTGGAGAACGCCACCGTTTGGAGAAATTGTTCGAATGGCTCAACTTCTTCTCGACTTTCGACCCTCCACTCGAAATAGGCGCAAGTCGTTGAGGTTTGAAATGGTAATGAGACAGTAATAATGCGTCCAAGCGGTGTGCCTGTACTGGAATGTCTATGCGTAAGGTGCGGTACAATCAAAGAAGTAAATGAAATACACTGCGGGTCGTTCTTCGCGACGTTGGGCTAAAGGCTTATGACTTCCCGTAGTAAAAAAAAAGTCTAACCGAGCACACTAATGAAACAATGGGGCTAGGAATGGCTGATGAACTGCTTAATAATTAACGAATGCTTTATGGCACGTGGTGTTACCTTCTGTATTGAACCGTGATTTTGGGGGAGAATGCCGAACGTTTGTTCTGTAACTCTTCGATATCCGGACCGGGAGGGATTTGTTCTTCAAGAAGCATGGTTTGGTTTGCCTTGTTTTACTTCAGGGCATGGGTAGGTGTATGACGAAACACAACAATTTCTGCTAATTGGAAGTAACAGCTAATAAATAACTCAGTTAACCCTACCTTATTTATTTGTCCCCACTGGAAGAGTACCTGGAAAGGAAAGAAACATGGTTTATTAGTATTTTTTGAGTTTGAAAAAGGGTAAAGGTTACTAATTAGCATGAGCTTCAGTTGGATGCTCTCGGTTATGATTTGTTTTAGTAATTATTAGAAAATTGTTAATGTTTTTTAAACGCGAATCATTTCATTTTAGAGGAGGCGTGGTAGTCCAAATTGCGATGGAGTGATGGCGTTGATGCGTCCGCCAGAACGGCAGGGATATTGCATTTGCAGACGAAGGCGCTAGACTGTGGGTGGTATCGAGGATTTTTGTAGCAGGCCAAGACAACTAAGCGGTTGTAGCGTCTGATAAGTAAGTAAGTAAGTAAATTTTTTTTTATAATAATGCGTTTCTTTTAACTCTCTTTTAGCTGTACAGTCACAGAAATGAAATGAACTAAACAAAACTGAAATTTGCAATGTACGGTTTGCTTCTTTAGCGGTTAACCTTGTAAGCAATATGACCTGGTCATCGTATGTTTTATAACAATAAGAAAGTTACGAACTTTACGGTGATATCACCATTGTACAGTGAGTTAGACTCGATAAGCTCTAATGGGTTAGTAATGTCATGAGAATAGCACCGGACAACCCAGCCCGTAAAGTTCTACCACTCATAGACATGGATAGCTAGATAGACATGGATAAAGGCGTGGTAGGACCCAATTAAGAAAGGATGATGGTACTGATTTGTACCCGAGAACGGCCAGAATATTGGATAGGCAGACATTAAGACCGTGAGTGGTTTCGAGGATTGTTGCAATAAGTCAGGACTACGAAGCAGTTATAGCGCCTGATAAATAAATATATCCGTAAAACAAAATGTTTAACCAATTCTATAAGTTATGAACATTATCGTAGCGTAACAGAGTGTAGCATAGCAAACGAAATTGCAACTCAGCAAACTTGGTTCCCACGGTTATGTTTAAGTTCGCTCAATGACAATGAGGACAAACATTGGTCATACGTGCATCTAAAGAATTCTATAGAATGAAATATTAAACCAAACACGCGCAATAGTCATTAACCAATCAAAAATGAGGTAAACAATTATATCGAATAGCAATAGGAATTTTCCATAGTTTGGACCAATCAGAATTAAGATAAACAAAAGGATCAGGTACACGAATGGAAATTTCCTTTAAGTTATTCTCACGATCAGTCCCTGAAAAAGGTTATAAATTAAAGAACCATCGTCCAACAA